>VDFB02347095.1:32172-101608 GCA_007258455.2 Sequoia sempervirens
AAAAAATAAATCAGTGTCCAGTTTGGCCAAAAATTGTAATCCACTATTGTGGGATCGCCCTTTAGCTAAAGGAAACCTTATTTTGTAAACTCTCATCTCTTTAGTCATATGTTATTCTGAGATCTTTTTTTTTTCTTCTAAATACTGGCATCTCGCTTTAAGGATTCTCCTCTACCTAAAAAAGGTGAGTGATTTATTTCTAAACTTTAATCATGCAACCAAAAAACCCTTCTTTAGACTCAAGTTTTTCATTTTATATCTTCTCATTATTTTTCCCATAAGAGAACTAATTCAATAATCAGTTATTCACTCATCTCATGGTGCCTCTTCACTCTACAAGATTTGGTTATGAGCTACCTATTTTCCCTTATCAAATTTTATTGTGCTAGCAGGAGTTATACAAATATGGCTAGATCTTCCCCCATTTTCACCATATTTTGAGTTTAAAATAAGAATCCCTCCAAACAAATAATGAGAGAAATCTGGGTTTACAATCATAAAATAATTTAGCAAGTTAAATTGTCAATTACGTATCCTCTCGAGGTGAATTTTGATGACAATGAAGCTTCTGGCAAGATCTATTATGAGTTAGAAATTAGTTATAAAGCTCTAAGATAGGATGTAGATGGTAGCATTAAAGAGTCCAACATTTTAATTTTCAACAAAATAAAAAATTATGTTGATCAAAATAATATTCTTGTTGTCCTTCCCAGAACCGTGACCTCCCCAACTAAGCTCTAACCAAAGCGACATAAAAAGGATGTTCAATATATAAATATATACATATATGCAATTTTTGGTTGAAAATTATTCAACTTAAAGGATATTTTTATTATTGAGGAGGCTCAACTAAGGTAGAAAAATTATGTCACCCAAATAATTCATAAGATGCAAGAAACAAAATTAAAATATAATACCCACTTAGGCAACCTTTCTCACTGGACTTGGAGAATTTCAACATAACATCAAAAGGAGATAATTTAGACTATATTTGCATATGAACCTATGGATATATATGTATTTGTTTAAATTTAGTATACATATGATCACGCTTAAGGGTGAATATATTTCACATAAAGAAGATATGAAGTGGTTAGGGAATCCAGAGTCTTATCATGACAAGCTTGAAATGACACTTCCAATACTAAGTTACTTACCACCCTCTGGTAGTATAATCCCTAACTATGGTTCATTGATATTCAAATTACCAACCCAAACTCAAATGGGAAATGAGACTTCCGGAGCACATCCCTTTTATTGGATGATGCTTTCCCTCTCTATCCTATCGAGGCATGATTTATCCTGCATCATGGTCACCAAGATCTGGTAGTTAGTATGGTATTATCCAAATCATCATTGGATCAAATCTACATTATCAATTGCTTTATAAAATAACTTATACAAATTTCTTGTAATGAGGCATCATAAACCCTAATCTTATTCAGAATTCAAAGGTAACATTGAGTATACATAATTAATTCAATTTACAATTCAAACATTGTTTTACTAACTTCAAAGCATCTCATAGTTTAATTATCAAAAAGAAAAAATAGTCAGAAGAGAAATTAGGGTGGGATGTGATAGAAGGTGTAAATAAATACACTTTACAACATTAAATTAAGGAAAAATTAGGTCAATTTAGGTTAAAAGGGCCCTAAATCCAATGTGAATGTGGAAAACACATTAAAACACTAGATCAAGGAAACATTAGGTCCCTTTTAATGTCAATAATTCCCAAAGTAAGTTTGAAAATGTAGACGGATACATTTTTCTACACTACATTTAGCCCCAACTTTAGTGAGAGGAGAAACTTTCTTCAAACTCAAACTAAAGTAGACATTCAAGAGGGGTCCAAGTGTACCAATGAAAATGGTATAGGATAACAATGATCAAAGAATGTGGTCAAGCCCCTAAGATCCAAGATCCTATGTCAGATTGACATAAGCACAAAATGACACACATAAGGTGGATGATATGTAGCATCAAGATACACATGCAATTCCAAAGATGTAAAGATGAAAGAAAAAGAAAGAAAAGGTGGATCAAGATTTGATCATTTGTCCCACACATTGTAGGTCAAATCTAAGTTGTTTGTCCAAAGACGTACACTCACTCTAAGGCAATGAGACTTTAGGTTGTCTGCTAGGTGAGTATCCAAATACTCATAGAATTGGAAGAATGACACAAAGAGAGCGAAAATAAAGAAAAACCTTTCGGGTCAACATCAAAGAGATGTGAATGTCTCGACACCTTGTGTCATCCCCAAAAGGAAAACACAAGAAAAAGAAAAGAAATAAAGAAAAGTAAAGGAAAATATTTTTGGTCAACATCAAAGATACATGAACATGTCTCGACACCTTGTGTCATCCCTAAAATGAAAACACAAGATAAAGAAAAGAAATAAAGAAAAGTGAAAGAAAATATTTTAGGTCAACATGGAAGAGACATGAATGTCTCGACACCTCGCGTCATCCCCAAAAGGAAAGAACAAGACAAAAAAAAAGGTAAAAGGTGAAAAGATAAAAATTTTACGATATAGAGAAGAATGAAGGTACAAGTAGAGGAATGTCACAAAGAGAGAGAGAGAGAGATACATAAAATAAAACATCATGGGGGATCATAATATGCACATGCAATCACACAAAAGAAAAATAAATGCTGTAAAGAAACTAGTAAGGCACATGTGGGCCAACCTAAAGTAGGTCATCTACATCCCAATCATGCTCATTGTATATCAAAGGCAGACAACCCAAAGGGACAATAGCAAGTACCAAACTAGGGCCATCATCAGGTTCAACATTCTTCTTGGGAGAATTATTGTTTAACCTGATGGAAGAGGAAAATAATGTGTTCAATTCATTATGCACCTCTTCATCAATTTTATTAATCCCATCATCATCATCATCTAAATTAATCATGATAGGAGATCAAATAATAATGTCTAAATAAGGGTTCATCTCTTGTTGTGATTTTATTATAGGATCTTTTTGTTTCAGTGAAGGGAGAGGCTTTTCATGCATTGCTTCAATCAAGTTTGGATTTTGATTTTATTTATTTATTTCTTCACATAATATACAAGAAAGGGCATAAAATATATGCCTACACTCTTTACCACCTCTGTTTCTTTTCGTTCTATTTTCAAGTTGCATTTGTGTAGGAGTAGGTTGATCAACCATAGGTTTCTTTTCTTCCCTAATGGGAAGAACAAAAGGTACCACGAGAGGTAGTTTGACCACTTTCTCTTTGACTTTGTAAACTTTTTTTATTCTAGAAGGTGTGACAGGATTGTTTTCATTATCTCTTTGTCTTTTATAGGAAGTAGGTGAAGTTTTAGTCTAAGGTTGGTCTTGGTTGTTTGGAATTTCTTTAGGCTCAATCATGGTTTCATCTAGGATTGTAGATCAATTGGAGACATGTTTCAAAGAGATAATTTTTCTATTTTCTTTACCTTGAACTTTTGATAGGACATGAAAACGAATTCTTCTCATGGTTTGATAGGTTCAACAGGCTCGGGCCAAAAGAAATCTAAGGAAAAGTTTCCACATGAGGACAAAGGGTTAAAGCCACTATGATGGATGATGAAAATTTCGTTGTCGAAGGGAAAATTTAAGCACTTATGCACAACCCAAGGGACAACATTCATGGAGAGAAGCCATGGATAGCCTAGCTTCACATGAAATTGGTCCAACTATGGGATGATGGAGAATGATATATCCAATGTTTTCAGTCCTATTTGTAAAGGAAGAGTGATCAATCCAATCATAGGGCAAGAAAAACCATTATGCATCTTGATCCATGCTTTTGGATTATCATATATATCTTGATAGAGCTCGTGCAAAAGTAAGAATTCTTTGGTGATTACATTCTCTCCACATATGAGATCTATTAATATCCCATTAGTGGGCTTGTCATATATTCAGTCAAATATGTAAAGAGGACCATCAGGTGCATGTTCAAGTATATCCTTAGAGGAGAAAGCAATTTCAAGAGGGTTTTTAGTTCAAACCTTATGAGGAATAATTCCTATCACTCCTACCATATCATCAATATGATCATTATCTATATGATCATGTTGAATAGTGTCTTTTTTATCATCATATGTATCAACATTCATCACATCATTCTTTGTAGTTTCATTGTCTTTGACAAAGGAAATGTTATGGTTAGGCATAGGTTTGGTAAAAAATTGCAAGTTTTGGTTAGGAGGGGCAAAAACTTATTTCCTTGATCACTAACACCTCTAATGGAAAGACGACCGATATTAGTGAGGTCTTGCACAAGATGTTTAAGATGCTTGCAATGTTTCATATCATGTTTGTTTTGTTGGTGATAATGATAATAAGATTTTTTTAGATATAGCTTGCGAGAAATGGTTTATTAGGATCGATAGTTTTAACGGGAGCTAAGGTAATCATTTTATGTTCTAGGAGTTGTGACATTGTGTTGTGAAGGGTATCAGATAAGGGAGTGAATTGTCTTTTTAGGTCTCCATAGTTAAAGGGTATCATGACATTAACAATGACTAATTGGTTATTGATGTTCTGAGTTGTTTGTTGAGGGGGATTTAATTCAAGGAAACCTTTATTTTCTAAAAGGTTGGGAATTATTTTGGTTTGTGGGCTTGAACTTCTCAATGCGACTAGAGGTGGATTTTGTATCTCGACTACTAACTGATTTTTGATAATCATGGAGGGTAGTACACAAGTGCATGAAGGAGGGAAATTTTATCCTGGTAAGCTTATCTTGTATCTTACTTTACAAATTTTCTATGAACATCTGGGTATGTGTAGGATCATGATGGGCCAAAAAGTTGTGATATGATGGGTATGTGTAGGGTATGTGGCTAACGACTTTTTTTTACCCAAAATTGATGAAATAAAAAGGTTTTTAAAGGAGATTCTCAACTTTCCACCAATATAAATTATGCTTTACTTTGAATTTAATAAATAATTATTATTCATTTTCTATTTGAATTACGACTAAAGTCTTGATTGATAGGTTGATTGAAAAACATCTATAGCTTTCAAATGGTATCATATTTTTTGAATCAAACATGCATCACATTCTATGCTTCACATACTATAGGATTTAAAATAATATTTGAATTTCATGAAGTTTTGACCAAGTTAAGGTGGTCAAACATACAATTTTTATATTTTTAAAAGTTGTAATAAAAATTCATAATTAATTATTTACTTGGAAAAAAATTACAAAAAAATGTATCACATCAAGACATGAGTCCTCTACTTATATCTAAAATCTTATAAAAAAATATTATCATTTTATTGTGGTTAGGTTGGTCAAATAGACACCTACTTATTTTTTCCCTAAAATTTAAGTACTACTACATTGAAATTTCAAATTTTCACCAAATAGCTTTTTTTTTAAAATAAACCTAGTAGTTTAGAAAATACATTCAATTTTCTATAGATTCTATTCTTACATATTTTTGAAATAATATAGATAACTTATTCAAATTTTTACGTCAAGTTGCCTAACTCTGATTTTTCTAAATTTTTTGCCACTTTAGGACCTGTTTTTTCCATGATGATCCTACATATACCCATATTTTGAAGGTGAGGATCGAGAACTTGGACATCGATTTTGGAATAAAGTGATTGGTAATGTGAGATAAATTCGATTATCTTTTCTTCTTCTTTTTGCTTGCATCTCATCAAATCGGCCAAGGTCATCTTAGGAGTCATATGCACTTGGAAATGGTTGAAAAATTCCTTAAAAAGTTCATTGAATGAACGAATTGAGTTATTCGGTAATGAAGAGAACCATTCCATGGTAGTATCTTTCAAGGACCTAGGGAAATGCTTAGCCAAAATTTTATCATCAAGGAAAAATTCACTACATAAGGCAGTATAAGAATTAACATGGTTAGAAGGATCTCACTTTCCACCATATTTCTTGAATCTAGGCACCTCTACACCTTGTTGCATTAGTGTTTGCAATATCTCTAAGCACAATGGACTGCTTTTGACATAGTATGTAGGTGGGCCATTTTGATTTTGGTTGATGGTGGAAATTTTTTTTTGAAAGGATGAAACGGTTTGGAAGAGTTGATTTATGAGAGGGTAATTTATTGTGTTATGAGATGGAGGTGAAAAACGTGAAGGGGTGTATCTGTTTAATGGAAAAGTGAAGGGAATTCTTATAGGTGGTAAGGTAGTAGGAGATATGATGTGTGATGCCACAAAGGTACTAGGGATGCTAGCAAAAATACCCGAGGAAGGAATTCCATTACTAGTTGGTTGCATTGTTGTTGTGACTTGAGGTTTAGTATAGGTAGGAATTGAGGCCATTGTTGTGACAGGAGGAATTTGAGTTCCTCCTTGGCTAGTCACATTGCTTGTAGGTAAAGGACAACTAGTGGTTGAGGTGAGGTGTTTTCCAAATATTTGAAGTATGTTTTTCACAAGGTCAAGTCCATCTTCACTTTCAAGTATGTGGTGAATGTTATCTATAGTAGGGATGGCAATGGTTGAAATGTTGTCATTTTGCACTTGATGTTGTAGGTTTACTAAGTATTCGTGAATTTGAATTATGTTTTCTTGTGGAACACTAGAAATTGTTGTTTCAACATGCATCATACTACTTGAAGGAAAAGAGTTTTTAAGGGTATGGTCCATACCTAGTGTACTAGTGTCAATACTAGGAGTGAAAGAGCTAGAAAACCCAAGATCCATGATGATTATGTTGTCGCGAGATGAGATGAGTCTCAAACTTTATCTCACTATAGTATTAGCAATAGGACATGAAATATTTATGCAAGGGCTTCTAAATGCAAGATAAATGTAAATGCAATATAAGTTAAGAACAATGAAATGACTATAATAGAAATTTTGTAAACTAAAAAAAATGATATAAACAACAAAAAAAATCTTAGAAAGAGTGCTTTAAATGCTGAAAAATGTAGTGTAGAATCTACAATGGGATTGATTCACCCAAGGTGGTGAATGAGTCCCAGTTAGGGTTCTTTTCAAAATTTTCAAAAATTTTCAATTGATTTTTATGCTTTTTATGTTGTATGATCTATAAAATAGGTGCAAATGTAGATTTTCTATGATTTTCACTAATTTAGGATGCAAAAATGCAATCTATATGAACTTTCACTAGTGCAAGTTTTGAAAACCCTAGAATGCAAATTAACTAATACAAATCCTAATGAAATAGTAATACAAGTAAGATCTAGGATGATGATGCACTCCAAATCAAAATTATGATGTTTTAAATACAGGTTTACCAAAATGAAACAATGGAAAATGGGGTTAGATGCTATCATATGGCTTAGGACATAGAGCACAACCACTTTACAATTATTTCATTAAAGGGTAACCCAAGAGATCTCAATGCAAAGGAGAAAGAGATCTTGTAATAAGGTTGTCCTAGGGGATGATTGTAAACTAATGAGGGATTCACCACCAAGCTAGGGCTTGGAAAGACAAATGCAATGCATGATGAAATGCTTAAACCTAGTTTGATGCAATGACTTACTAAATACCCTAGAAAAGTATGCAAAATAAAATAGAAAGCTACAAGATGAGATGTGTGCACCTAGGGATCTGAACATGACTGATTGAAGCTTTGAAATGCTAGAAATCTTGATTTTAATGTTGAGTGGGACTCATACGCCAAGCTAGATGAATGAGTCCCAGATCTGGGTTTTTGTGTTGAAATAGGAATCTGGCGAATGGGTACCTGAATCTGTAAAAATATAAATTTTGATCTAAACTGGGACTCATTTACCAGAAGTGGTGAATCAGTCTAGTTAGGGTTTTTTGAAACTTAAAAGTCTAAATCTACTCTTCTTAATCTACTTAATCTGCTTCTTTAGGTTTCTAGATCTGAATCTCTATAAATCAACCTATAGGTGTTCTCCATTGTTCTCCAATGTTTGATGACAACTTTGACAATTTTAGACACTTTCACAACTTTCTCCAAACTCACTCTTCAATATATCTTCAATCTAAACCTAAAACTCACACACTAAAGAGAGGGGAAAAAAATTATTGGAAAGTGGTTTGCCTTGGTCAAACCTTGTTTTGGTAATCAAACCTTGAAATAGAATGAAATAGGAATGGAGAATGATGAATAAACAAAATATGATGTTGCAACTCACCAAACCCTAGAAATAAAGTGCTACACACATGTATGAGATTGCTCCAATGGATGTAGATCTTGGTTCTTGCTTGGATGTAATAGATCTTGAATGAAATGCTAACTTTAATCATGAATCCCTACACCACAATTTTTAGATAAAAAACAAACATGATGTTGGATGCTTCATGAATGCTAAAAAATGTTTCATAATCTACCCTCAGATGCTCTTGAATGAATACTCTTGTAAATTCTTGGATGCTCTTGTGAACCCAAACTTGCTATAAGGATGCTCATTCAACTTGTATTTATACTTAATTATGTAAGAATTCCTGAAATTACAACACTACAAGCAAACATCAGATCTATGAGGATAAAATACCATCAAAAATTTGAATTAATTTTAATTTTGGGTCACACAGGACTCATTCGCCAAAGGTGATGAATGAGTCCCATTGGGCATAAATTATGGGACCAATTTAAAAATGATTAGAAAGGTGTGAAACTAGGATCGAGACCCAAAAACATAGGTGGAACTCATTCGAGCAAGGTGGTGAATGAGTCCTAGATCCCTAAATCTAGTCCACACAACCTGAAAACACCTAAATCATGATTGGATGTTGATTTGTATTGAGATTATCCACAAAATCATGCATTAAATAAGACTTGTGGATGCAAAATAAGGCCAATTAAAGCATAAAGAAGCCCATTTATTAATGAAAACCATAGAAAAGTGTGAAATTGTGTTACAACACTTTACAACACTCCAAATAAGGCATGGTTAAGGTTAAAAATAAATTCATTAGGTGTAGTTAATTAATAAAACCTCAGAAAAGTGTGAAAGTGTGTTAGAAAACTTCACAACACTTTAGCAAGGTACCATTTTAAGTTCATTAGTTCAGAAGGGCTCAAGACCTAATGTGAATGTGTCAAACACATTACAACACTAAATGAAGGCACCATTAAGCCTAGTTTACAAGGAGGGCCAAAACAAGCAAGGAAAAGTAGAAGGGATACTTTTTCTATTGCCACAATTAAAAGTTCAACAATTTATATTTTATATTGCAATTCTCTAAATGTTCCTTTAAGGAATACTAGTTTCTCATATGAAGGCACAATCACATGTGAAAAAATATGTAAATCATAAAATAAAAATCATCAATAAAAAATACAAAGATAAACATTTCAAAACTAGATCATGAGTATAAATTTATGAGAACTTAATAAATCTAACTTATAATCACAATATGTAATTCGAGTTAAAAAAAATAGTTCCCTATCATATGTCAATTAATCAATGAGATAAAATTTGACATCATAAAAAAATCATATAAGCTATATATTTCCTCACAGAATTTTCTAATTCCATCTACAAGTTATATTAATCAATCATAATTATTTTAAAATATTATATTTAATCTAATTAAAATTTCCTACTATATCTTAGGATATAATATATTTAAATGTACATGTAACTTGAATGAATTCGTCGAGGTGGGTAAAAAATTTAGTTGGAGTATAAAATTGTTCATGCCATTAAATTATTACAATTGCATATGAAAACATTATATATATTCAAAAAAATTAGCATTCTAGTAAAACTTTGTTGCAATAGGGGTTAGCCCACAATACAGTGGGGTATGTGCAGGATCATGATGGGCCAAAAAGTGGCAATATTATGGGTATTTGTAGGGTATGTGGCTGACGACTTTTTTTTAACCCAAAATTGATGAAACGAAAAGGGTTTTTAGAGGATATTTTCAGCTTTCCACCAATATAAATTATGCTTTAATTTTAATTTAATAAATAATTATTATTCATTTTCTATTAGAATTACGACTAAAGTCCTAATCGATAGGCTGATTGAAAAACATTTATAACTTTCAAAACCTATCACATTTTTTGAATCTAAAACATGCGTCACATTCTATGCTTCACATACTATAGGATTAAAAAAAGAAAAAATAAATTTCATGAATTTTTGACCAAGTTAAGGTGGTCAGACATACGAGTTTTTATATTTTTTAAAATTTGTAATAAAAAATTCATAATTAATTATTTACTTGGAAAAAAATTACAAAAAAAATATACACATTTGGACATGAGTCCTCTACTTATATATAAAATATTATAAAAAAATATTATCATTTTATTATGGTTAGGGTGGTCAAACAAACACCTACTTTATTTTTTCCCTGAAATTTAAGTACTAATGATTGAAATTTCAAATTTTTACCAAATAGATTTTATTTATTTTTAAATAAACCTAGTAGTTTAGAAACTAAATTCAATTTTCTATAGATTCTATTCTTACATATTTTTGAAATAATATAGATCACTTATTCAAATTTTTACGTCAAGTTGCCTGACACTGATTTTTCTGAACTTTTTGCCATTTAAGGGCTTGTTTTTTCCATGATGATCCTACACATACCCAATGTCACACTTTATGGCCAAAGCAGGACATTGAAATCAACATTTTTTACCAACTTTTCACTTTACAAAACCTATAGAAACTAAACCATTAATAATTTGGAGATTATGTGAACTAGTGATTTGTGAGGATTTGTGTGTAGATTATGAATTTATATTTTTAAAAAGTAGAAATAAATTATGATTTTTTTATTCAACTTTTAGTAATTCTTTTTTTTATTGTAAACATCATTTTTTTAAATGACATTTAGGTTGTAACATATAACTTTTTCTATTAAAAGGATAAAATTAGAATTCTTGAAATATATATATTTGCGACATCAATATCTAGTGCATAGATATTTTTTCATAATTTTTTGTTGCATATTTTTTAAATAAAAAATTGAAGTTAGGGTAATTATAATTTGGACATGGGTGTATGCCATAATTCATGAATTCTTTTTATGTATTGAAATATTTTTTTCATAAAAAAGAACATGAATACCTAGGGCACACATATTTTTTTAATTTTTTCTCTAGTTTTCTATTTTCCCATATGTATGAAACAAATACCTTGATGTTTGGTGAAAAACCTACATTCACAAGAAATAAAATATAAATATAAATATATATATATATATATAATAAAAATATATTTCTTGGAAAGCTTATAATAAGGGATACATACTTACAAAACATAATTTCTAAATGAATTTATTTGATCTCTCCAAATGTAAGGAAAAAGTGGTTTTTTGTCTATATTTTCATAGGTGCAAAGGAGACTCTATTATGGCTATGATTTAAGACTATAGGAATTATATCCAAGGGGGTTTGATCTAAGGGTGTATTATAAACATATAAAATAAAAGAGAAAGAGCCTATTAAATATAGAGTTTTATCTTAACTAAAATAAGAAAATTAAAAATAGGATCAATTGATAGTTTGCAAACATAGGTAAAATAAAATTCTTTTAATACTATTTTATTCATGTTAAAAATTGATATTCAATTAAAATGAATAAATTTAGCTTATACTAAACCATATATTTTTAAAAGTGTACCCAATATGAGTAAATTTAGAGATTAAGTGTATGTAAGAGAAGATTGAGTTAGTTATTAACCAACTAATATATTGTTAAAGGGTCCACGTACAATTTAAATTTTAATATGGATCCACAATCGTAGAACTATGTAGGATAGGATATGACATGCAATATAGTATAGGTAGTGCAATCTAGTCTTCTATTGGTATAGATCTATTTTCTTTGACCACCATCACATTTATAGTTTTCATGAATTGTATTTGCGCATAGAAGCATAGTGGGGATTTCTTGAAGATATAGAAAGGGGGCCATGAATTTTGGGTAATAGAAATTAATACCATAGATGAGATTTTTTTTTTTAGAAACACACCAAGAATGCAATATTTATACACTTTCTATTTAATACATTACTAATGTGATCTAGTGCCTAAGTGTAAAATTAATCTTGTTGGAAGATTGTTGGTGTTGTCATTAATGTCAACGTATAGTGTATTTGGAGAGAATGTTGCAAGTATGTTGTTGGTCTTATCATTAATGTCAATAGTATGAAGACCATTGGATATTGAGTAGTGTTATCATTAGTGGCTTCAACTCGTAGTGTATGGAGATTTATAGAGTTGTTGAAGAGTGTTGCATGAGAAAGAGTTATGGTGTTGCAGATGTTGTGGATGTGTTGAAGAGATGTTTGGTGTTGTTGATGCAACTAGTTCACTTGGTTTCCAAGTTCTTTTGAGAAACTTTAAATAGCAGAGTGGTGATAGAAGTGTGTTCATTGTTGTGCTTTGTATTTCTTCATGGTTGAAGATATGCTTGTGTAGTTTGGATATGATTATCAGAGTTGTTCAAAGTTTCTATATCTAGAGTTTCGAGTTTTGGATTGTACGAAAATAGAAATTGTATTTGACAATGTGCCTATCTATATAGAAGGTTATTTGGGAGAAAATGTGATTTATCTACATTTCTATGCATTGAATTTTCTTTTCTTGTGGATTTGATAAAATCCTTATATTATATATATATTTATCTTCCCTTGGATTTTTTGGTGTTGAGTTGCTCTGCAAATTAAGTTCTTATGTTGAAGCTTAGTGGTAATGGATCCTAATGCACAAGATGAAATTAATCTTTGTTTCAAGTGATTGTGATAGTGTTGTAATGTAGTATGTTGATGTTCGATATTCTTGGATATTGTGTGGTGATTTTGTGTGGCCTAATTGTTGTTTTTAGACCTCGAGAACCATGTATGTGGTCGATTGTAGTGTTAGTTTAGGTTTGGCCAACCTAGCATGCTAGCGCTATTTGCAGAGGTACCTCATTGATTGTGGATGTGATTAATAGAGTGTTGATGTAGATTCTGGTCCTAGTTAACCCTTGGCATGGTATTCCTTTACTTACTTCCATTGTTGAAGGTTTTGGTGTTCACCTATTTAGTGGATGGATGTTTGAAGTGCATATGTTTCATTAAGGCCAACCTTAAAGAGTTGTTTGAGGTCACAGATGGTATAAATGCAAGATAGATATTTTTTTGAGGGGTGTGGCAAGTTTGAGATGTGAATGTGATCAAGTGTGGTGATTTGAGTGTGAGCATTAATGCCTCTGACTCTAGATGCAATGAGCAGAAGGTGTCTAATTTTTTAGTGTATCTGAAGTTACTGGATGTAGTGAGCCACAGGTTGCAGATGGTGAAAAATTGTTATGGTGGATATTTCCTATTGCTTTGAGATAGTAAATATCTTTGTAATAATTTCATTCTTTCTTCTTTCTTCTTTCTTCTAGACAGTAGTTCTTTTAGGTAGTAAGCCCTTTATAGTGACCCATTCTTCTCTTTTGAGTAATGAGCCTACTATATTTAGTGTTACTATTCATATATATCGGAGCCAATCCTCACCTTTTTTTTTTTCCCTACTTAGGGTTTACTACATAAATTTTTTGTTCTATTGTCTATGGTGGTGTTTTTGTTGTTGTTTCATATGTTTAATTTATGCTAATGCATGATGGGGGTTTAAATGTTTGATAAGGGTTTGGAAGTTAATGAGGGATTTAATGTTTTAATAGAAAACTAATTCATCCTTCCCTCTTAGTTGTCTTGTTTATCTAACAATTGGTATGAGATTTTTGGTTCCATGGAAGAAGATTAACTGCTTGAGGTAGATTCAAATGGCACACAAGAAAGGTGTTATTTAAGCTCCTATGTTTGATGGAATGAATTATACTTGCTGAAAATCCAAGATGGGGTCCTTTATTTTTTCCCTAGGGTTTGGTGTTTGGAGATCAATTGAAAAAGGATATATACTATACCTACTAATGGTCTGACAATGATGATGAGATCAAGGAATACAAGAAAAATTTCAAAGAAAGGAATGCCATCCTAAGTGGTCTTTTTGATTTTGAAATTGGAAAAGTGATAAGGCTCAAGACAACTAAAGAGATTTGAAAAAAGTTGGAGAGCATTTATAAAGGAGATGATAAGGTCAAAAAGTGAATATGTAGAACTACAAAGAAAAATTTCAAAACCATCAATGGTCTTGGTGGTAAGCTAGAAGAAAGTAAAGTTGTGAAAAAGCTACTAAGAACTCTTCCTAAATATTATAGTTCTAAAGTTTTTTCTATTGAGGAAGCTCATAATTTGGATCAATATTCTAGAGATAAAATATTTGGTGCTTTAATTTATTTTTAATTGAGAGATTTTGGTCAAGATACTACAAAGAAATTAAATTATTTTAAAGTCCACAAGCTGGAGAAGGATGATGAATCAAATCAAGATGATCTTGATAAGGTGGAAGCAATTTTTTTAAGGAGACTAAATACATAGGTAAGTTACCCTTTAAATGTTTCAATTATGGAATGATAGGTCATTATGCTTCAAAATTTCTAATAAAAGTTGCAAATGACAAACAAAAGGATCATCAAGGTAAATAAGTCAAAAAGAGTTACTATGTTGAAAAAGATAATGGTGTAACTAATGATGAGGAATTAGACTATCATGATGAAGACAATAATGAATTCTTGTTCATGCCTCTAAATTTTGGAACTAATTCTACTAATTTTGGAAGATGTATGAAGAAAAATGCTTTGTAATAGGTCATAACATTGAAGAAACTACGGTGGCTTCTTTTCATGCAAGAGAGGAAATAAATTACTGCATAATTGGCAGTGGATGCTCAAATCATATGATAGGTAATAAGAGTAAGTTTTTTAAACTTTAGAAGTATGATGGTGGTCTTGTTATGTTTGGTTATGATACATTTGCTAAGATATGTTGAAAGGTTTGACAATTAGTTTTGATCGAAAACAATTAAAATAGATGATGTTCTCTATGTCAAGGGTCTCCAGCATAATCTTCTCAATGTAAGAAAAATGTGTAGCAGAAGATACAATTTTCTGTTTCAAGATGATGGTTGTGAAATTAGAAAAGGAAGCTCTAATACTTTGGTTGTTGTAGGAATAAGGACAAAAGGTAATGTTTATCAGCTCAAAGGTCGTGGTGTTAAGTGCTTTAGGTCTCAAATCAATGAAATTTTGTTATGCCATAGAAGAATGGCTCACATATTTTTTTGTTTTGATCGGTAGCTCACACAAATTTTGATAGCCTACAAAAGATCAATTTTATTGATGTTGTGAGAGATCTGCTAATAATTTCAAAGCCTATCAATAAAATTTGCAAGAAATGCTAGTTTAGAAAGAAAACAAAGAAGAGGTTCAATACTAAAGAATATTCTACAACAATACATTTGGAGTTGGTGTATACAAACCTATGTGGACCTACTAGAATAAGAAGCTCTCATGGTGACAGGTATTTTATGTTGTTGATTGATGATTATTCTAGAATGAATTGTGTGAAATTTCTCAAAGAAAAATCAAAAGCTTTAGATAAGTATAAAAAATTTAATTCTATGGTTGAGAATGAAATGAATTTGAAAACAAAGTGCTTAAGGTCTGATAGAGGTGGAAATTTCACCTCCAATTATTTTAATATTTTTTGCGAAGATCATGGAATAAAGAGACATTTGTTAGCTCCTAGGACTGCCTATTGGATGTATATTGGAGAGAAATAATAGAATAGTTTAAGAAGCAAAAAGGACTATGATGAAAGAAGAAAACCTATGAGATGTATATTGGAGAGAATCTATTTGTATTGCACTATAGATACTTAATAGAGGACAAGAAAGAGTCAACAATTCAAATATTTCCTATGAGTTATGGTATGAAAACCTCCTACTATGAAATATTTTAGAGTGTTTGGAAGAAAATGCTATATCAAGAGAGATGTAGAAAACTTAGGAAATTTTGATGCAATATTAGATGAAAGAATCTTCCTTGGATACTCTACAAAGAGAAAATAATATCTATGCTATAATAGAAGGTTGAAGAAGATAATTGAAGTGCAAGCCTCAATGTCGGTGAAGAACCACATCCAATTTTTGTGTTGATAGAAGGTTATGAATTTGATTACCTCCCTTATAGTGAAGAACGAAAGGATGAGAAAAAGAGATGATAGTTGAAGAGGAAGAAGGTCCAAAAAAGAACCCTAAGACTCCTAAGTATGTGTAGAAGAACCAATCTGAAGATCAAATCATTGGAGACAAGAGAAAAGGTGTGTTAACAAAAATAAATGCTGATTTGAAAAAGGAATAGGTAAAATTTTGTTTACTTTCAAAGGTAGAACCTAAAATAGTGATTGAGACATGGAAAGATGAGAATTGGATCAATGCTATGAAAGAAGAGTTGGAAAAAAATGAGAAGAATAAGACTTGGAAATTGGTCCTAAGACCAACAACCAAGAATGTAATAGGAATTAAATGGGATTTCTAGAACAAGTTGAATGATGATGGGAATGTTGTCAAAAAATAAGGCTAGACTTGTGTGTAAGGGCTACTCGCAAGTAGAAGGAATAGATTTTGACAAGAATTTTTCTCTAGTGTAAAGGATGGAAGCAATTAGAGTGTTTTTGGATTTTTCAATGCATAAAGGCTTCAAGGTATCTTAGATGGATGTCAAGTCTACATTCTTGAATGGTGAGTTAGAAGAAGAGGTGTACATTAAACAACCAGAAGGTTTTCAAATATCAAAAAGTGTTGATATGGTATGTCGATTAAAGAAGGCATTGTATGGAATCAAAAAATCTCCTAGAGCTTAGCATGCAAGATTTGATAAATACTTATTACAAAAAGGATTCAAAAGGGTTACTACAAATGACAATATTTACTTCAAGGTTAAGGGAGAATAAATCTTTATTGTGGTAGTGCATGTTGATCACATTATCTTCAGAGGAAATGAATGTATGTGCAAGAAGTTTACAAATGAGATACAAAAAGAGTTTGAGATGTCAATATGTGGTGAGATGAATATCTTTCTTGGATTACAAATCAATCAATCGAAAAGAGATATTTTGATTTCTTAGTCAAATTATGCCAAGGAAATGTTGAAGAAGTTTAGAATGGAGGATTTGAAACCAATGTGTACTCCTATGGTTACTAGTTGTAAGTTAAGTGAGAATGATGAATCTCCTAAGATAGATCTTAGCAAGTATAGATAAATGATTGGTGGATTGTTATACCTAACTGTTACTAGACCGGATATCATGCATGTAGTTTGTCTTGTGGAAAGATTTCAAGATGATCCTAGAGAATCACATGTTGCAACAATTAAGAGGATATTTAGTACTTGAAGGGCACTCCAGGTTTTGGTCTATGGTATCTTAGGGATACTGAATTCTGTTTGATTGCATATATAAATGTAGATTTGGCAGATTGTATAGATGATCAAGGAAGTAAAAGTGGAGTTTTTTTCTTCCTTGTAAGAGGGTTGGTTTCTTGGTTGAGTAAGAAGCAAGATTTAGTGTCACTATCTACTATAATGGTAGAATATATTGCAGCAGCATCAGGTTGTACACGGGTGTTAAAGATGAAGCATACATTGAAGGATATTAGAGTATCATATGATGAACCTATTTCTATCTTGTGTGATAGTACAAATACTATCAATATTTCAAAGAACCTGGTAATGAAGTTAGGGGTTACTTCCCCTCCTTTCAACTAGATGCATAAGTTGGTGCATCTTTCCAAGAAGCATTTCAAGGTATATTCTTGGTCCTAGAGTAACTATGAAGGCTACCTCTCAGGGGGAGTATGTAGTAGTGGTGTTGTTTTGTGTAGTCAAGGGGATTATATCTTATGCCCCTAATGGAGAGAGAGCTAAAAAGTAAGAATAATGAAAATATTTAAATTAGAATTAAAAATATTTGGTAACATCTCTCTTAGATGGGCTTTCTCTAAATAGTTCACATTTGTTTTATCATCAACATAATTTTCTCTAACCAACTCATGCCATGTTTCATACTTGAGTTTGGATTCACTTGGAAATGTTATAATTTTTTACACTTATTACTTGGAGGTAAGATTCCAATAAATTGAACCAAACAACAATGGTATTGAAATTAACAAGAAACATAGTTGTGTATTGATTTTTGTAGATAATAAGACTAATATCTCGTAGACACCTATATTTGTTAAATTTATCATAGCTCCAAAACTAATGGTTACCCTACAACCAAGAAACTAGTCCTTGTCTAGAGGAGCTTGAAGATTAATTTTGACAATACAAGAGTAGTCCAAAACTATATACTCACTAAATGTGTATGCTAGATTAAATGGTATGCTTGTTGATTTTTTTGATGATGAATTTATTTTTTGATAATCTCTACCCCACAAAATTGTGATCTTTTTTATACCATGATCAAAATTTAAAAATAGAGTCCAAATAATAATGATATAAAATCATTTTATGGTTGAAGATGTTTTATTTTATTAGACACTGATCATCCACATTTTGAATGACTAAAAATATTAGGATATTTATTCATTTTTCTCCTACCTTTTCTTGCGTTCAATTATTAATTTATCTAATGATGTTAAGAAATAAGAACTAAACTAGAGACTATTGAATTAGATCAAATACATAGACTACTAATAGAATACATATCAATTCCAAACACATTTTTGAAATTTGAATTTTTTACGTGTTCACTTTTATTTTAGGTTAAGGATTATTTTATAACTTCATGTTTCTTAATAACTTTTAAAATAGACAAAGCATATTTTAAAACTAATTTTATGACATCATTCTAGACATCATATTCTACACATTTAAGAAAACACTATATTACAATTTTTTTTATTATGTGAATGTGATTTCTACCTCACTCTTATTAAATAATTAATAAAAAGTTATAAAAAAAGAATCTGCGTCATAATAAAAGTTATGGAAAAGAATCCACAACATACCTTAGTATGCAATACATTTGTTTACCAGTTTTCTTTTTATAAATACTTACATTTCCTGATTCTTAAAACCTTCAAACATGTATATATTTTACTTACGGAAAAATTATCATCTTCATATTAAATTATATATTTGAAACTTATAAAGACATTATTATATTTACTAACTTTTCGAATTAAAAATTCTATTTTAAAACAAATTATATGGCATCAATCTAAACATCATGTTATACGCATTTAAAAAATAAATATTAGATTACAATTTTTTCATCATATTAAAATGATTTCTATTATAATCTTGTTAAATGAGAAAAAAATATTCTAAAAATAATCCACATCATATCTTAATATGAGAAGCATTTGTTTAACTTTCTGATAAATACCTAAACAGATTCCCCAATCTGTCATCCAAGCACGGTCAATAATATTAATAACAGGCACACATAATCATTATTAAATAAAGTTTGGAAAAGCCATCGTTTATGGGCATATTTTTTGCAACAATTGCTACAAACAGACAACCTCCATGGCCAGATCCGTACGAAGTCACGTACCTTCTACAGCAAAAAACACTAGAGGGAAACAGTGCTGAAGCAGCCGGCAGACAAGTTGTTTGAAAACCAAGATTTTCTATCTCCTGCCAGAGAGGTCACATTCTGTCATGTAAGTTAAAATGTACGAGGCCAACATGGTTTAAGAACTGCATTGTTTCAGAAAGGCATCTACACTTTTTAGGTATGATACTCAATACCATTACACACGCGTGCTCTCTGTATTTTAAAAACCTAACTCCAAGGCAAATGGTTTTGAACAGAATTCACGGAGGAGAGATCAAAAAGGCTAGTCTCGACGTGGAAGCACATGTAGTCCTGAAAAGCCTTTGTTTTTTCTTCTTTGGTTTTCCCTCCGTCTCACATCAGTCCACATTCCCATTCTTCGTAGTACGCATCGGCGCTGCTTTTCAGAAGACCAAGATATCATCGGCCTGCTCTTGCACCGAGATTATAATACAAACATTCCTCCTTCTCAGAGGAATAAATCCATTTTTCATTTTCTTCCCAGATGGTCTTTGTTTTTTAATTGTAAAAGTACCCACATCGCTATGATTTTGCATGGAAGTATCACTATCGTTGTTGTAAAACAGTGGAGCAGAGCATGTGAGCAATGATGGTTTTCAATAAGGAATCCTTGACTGAAACCCAATCACATCATATAGATAATAAGCAGAGTTTACAGCAGGATTGCAATCAGACAGTGATTATGTTACTTCACTGAAAGAACAATCATACCCCTGCTGTGCGACTACCAAGAATTAAACAACCATTTTTTCATCACCCCACGAAGTAGTGTTATTTTATTATGGAGTCCTACTTACACATCAATCAAACTAAGCCAGGTGTATGCGTCAGTCATTATTCCTTCAATCTGATATGTTTCAGAGGACCACCTTTGGTATTGTGAAGTTTTAAATTTTGTTTCTTTTTTGGGTCCATCATTTTCTGATTATTAAGGTCAGTAAAGTGTGGACGATATTTTCCCTCTACGATATGATTCAAAAACAATGAAGGGGAACTTTTCTCCAAAACTTTCAGGCGATCGTTAAACCGAAAACTTAGAACTTGTCTACTTTTGCTAATACGGTGTTGTTTTATATTAATATTATCCTTTGAAGCCCAAAGCCCAATGCCCCAAAAACATTTGCTGTGATTACATTTATTCCCTCCATAACGACAGCATAGATCTAATTTTATTGGGTGTATAAACCAAATCCAAATGGGAATGCTTGAACTGCACTGATTTTCATTTAACTACTAAATAAATTCAGGTTAACTAATCGTCTCACTGGTTAGACCCACACTTTGAAAACTGGACTACTTTTTTCTCGAATTTGTTTTGCCTTATATTGAAAATACAACTCACTGGTCAGATAAGCTCTTCCTAAACTACTACAGCTGTAACAATACACTAGATATACTAGGTGTTTTTTCAGAAATGATCAACCGCCAATTTCAATTGTTTAAAAGTAATGAACTTTTATAGTTTCTTGCGAAAGGATTGACTTCGTGTGGATTTATAGAGCCATGCTTGAGGGAAAGAGGCCTTAGATTTTGCCTCAGATAGAGGGCCAATGTTGATTTCGAGTTTCTTTGATTTTTTGATTGGTTAAAGATGGATGCCAGGTGCTTGGTAGTTGGACCATTGAGGGCTAGCATTTTTATTCAATATGGAGGGACAAATTGATTTAGACCCTTTGAATTCTTTTATTGGTGAGAGATATAGCTAAGATAGTTAAGTTGTTGAAAGATGGACAGACACGATGCAAAGATTATTGAATAAACTTTGCATATTTTATTGAGTGTTCAGAAAGAGGTTACTACTAGGATGTATATAATTAAGTTAGGTTTTAGTGAATGGTTAGGATGTAAAGTTGGGATTAAATTTTCTTTATAATTTGAAAAATATTTAAATGGGAGATCTGACTTTTTGAAATATGAAATGAGAGAAAATATTTAATTTTTTAAATGACAAGATGCATGGGTATGAAATTAGTTTAGTTAATTGTGTTGGAGGAGAAAATTATCAATAAAAATTTAAGAATTTTCATAAGAGAATTCATTGAACAAGAACAATCCGAAAACTATGATGAAAAGAATATATAAATGTACAATGATCTCCTTATATGTGGGGGACAAGGAGAAACTAAGAAGTTGAAAGTAAAACATTGACTAACCATCCACGAGATGTAAAAACCAACAAAAAATAAGTAAAAATAAACTGCAATAGTGAAATGTAGATGAGGGAAAGCATTCCACAAGATGTAATAGAAATAAGAATGTAACAATACAAATTTGAAGAAGATTAAGGGGAGACAAAAATAATATGCAATTCCTAACTATAGCATAGCAGCTATTTCTAATTGTGCAAAAAAGGAATGCAAAACCAATAATAAAAAATAATCTATCACCAAATGGAAACCATTGATGTTGTGGATAATCTCTCAATTACATAGAAAAGATTTTTTTTTTCTTGGGGACATCAAATTGGTATAATATACCTAAAAAATATAAAATATGACCTTTTCTCTTGTTAAATGGTTGACTTTGAGTCAATTAATAGAGTCATTCTTGAGTGAAAAGAGGCCTTGGCTTTTATCTCAAATAGAGGGCCAATATTGGTTAAAGATGGATGTCAATTAGTTGGATTGTTGATGGCTATCATGTTTATTCAATATGGAGGGACAAAATTGATTGAGACATCATTTCAATATTTGATTGGTGAGAGATATAGGGCAAGTAGTTGGTTGTTGAAAGATGGATGGATTTGATATAAAGTTTATTTGAATTTGCATATTTTTTTGAATTGGGAGAAAGAAGTTTTTACCTAGATGTTCATGATTGGATTATTTTTTAACTAATGGTAAGGATGTAAAGTTGGATTGAATTTTTCATATAATTACAAAATAATTCAAATGAGTAATGTGAATTTTGGGAAATATGAAATGGGAGAAAAACTATTTTCACACTAACACCCCCCTAAATGAAACTTAGGTAGTAAATATCAGAAAAAGGAGTTCTAGAAACAAGGTCTAATGAGCTACTCATGTACCAAAGAAAACTCTCTCACAAATAGAGTGAAGGAGAAAACCTTGTGGGAAAATATTATTTCCCCAAAAAAAAAGAACTAAATACAAAGGAAGGAGGAATCAATACCCCCAAGGATAACACCATTCACTCCAAGAAAATATTGTAATTCAAGATAGAATTAAACATGTTAATATGTTTAGTAAAGATTTCTACAACCTACTCTCAAGTAGAAAAAATACTCTTAAGGAGATAACACCATAATGGACAAGTTATCAAATTAAATGCATATATATTTTGATGCACTTTATCTATTGATGTTCAATAGGGTTTTCTAAAATGTGGATATAAGTTTTATTATTACACCAAATAATAGTAGGACGATCATGGGGTAGATCAACATAGTCCATAAGTTGTCAAATCATAGTACCTCCTAGATAGCAATAATTGCATGTAGATACTCACAACTAATAAATGGTAATGCAATTTAGAATTTTCTTCTTGTAACTCCATATGACTAGACTAGAACCAAGGCAAAAAAAAGTATAAAAGTGGACTTACATGAGTAAACATAGCATACAATATCAAAGTTGGTGTGACTAACTATCTATAAAGATCATGGTGTATATTGAATATGCATAAAAATATTCTTGGGTGCCTTCCAATGACTCTTATCAGGGTATTGTGAAAATTTTGAGAGAAGTTGAATAATGAAGGTGATAATATAATAAGCATGTGTTGAACAGAAAAGAATACTAACTAAATTCCTATAAAAAGTATCATAATGCTAGATTTTATGCATTTGGAAATCAAACTGACACCAAACTAGAATAGTGTAGGTTTCGGCATGTAATCAGTCATATGAAACCAACAAAGAATGTTAATGGCATAATTATACTAGTATATGGAGATCCCTTTAATAGAGTGAAGAATTTAAAGACCAAATAATAAATTTAAAAGCCCTAAATTAGTCATGTCAATTTTTTCTACCAAGCAATGTTTAATATCCTAAACCATTAAAAGGAACTACTATTGAGAATCACCTGTAATCAAAATATAAAACTATTATTACAAGGTTATCTCCATGTCCCTAGATGTATACAATGTGATCTAAGTGGTAGTAATTAAAACTAGATGTAAGCAAGAAACCATTAATCTTCTCATACTGTACCATAGAAAAATGGATCATTGAGATTTTCATGGTTATTTACATCTTTCTCTCATGATGTTTGACTTATTTTTCTTTGATGTAATGTTTTGATGTGACTTATGCATTCACATTAGGTCCTAAACATTCAAATTATTACATATTGTGAGGGTGTTGTGAAGTGTTGTAACATCTTTCTACACTTTTCTATACTCTTATCATTACAATTCACCTAAAATTTACCTTTTCATCACTTTTCAAGTCCTGTTTTGAAGTGTTGTAAAGTCTTGTAACAAGATTTCATGCTTTTCTAGGCTTGTTTTCACTATTTACACCTTTCTTATGCTTTTTTTGACCCCTTTATGCACTCATAAGGATTAATTAAGTGTATTTTTTAATGTAAGCCCAACAAACAACATTAAATATGACTTAATTCCTGACACCCACTTACAAGCCCAAGGTGGGTCCCATTTGCCAAGGGTGGTGAATGAGTCCCTCTTAGCTCAAAATTGAGAATAATTCAAATTTTCTTTCAAGTTTTTATTCAAAACTACCTTATGTCAGCTTGTGATGATGTATTATTGGGTTATTAGGGCACAAGAGTGTATAAATAAGTGTGTTTCTTCTCATTTTACACCTGATCAATCTCTCAATCATCAAGTTCACTTGCATTCATCAATTAGAATTCAAGCACTTTGCATCATTTGATCAAACATTCATAAGGCATCTTGAAGCAGCCATTGACATAATTTTGAATTTTTTCAACAAGTTTGTGGTGAGTTTAGGACATTTTCAGGTTATTTATTCATCTTTCCTTGTTCATTTCATTCCATGTTTTCATTAAGGGTTTGATTACCAAAGTAACCCTTAACCATTTCCCCCCTTTTGCATGTGTGTTTGTAGACTTTTGTATGCATATTTATGAAGAAATTAGGTGTTGAAAGGTGGTCAAGAAGTCTACAAAGTGTTTCAAGTCAGCTAAACCCTACTTCAAGCTTGGAGACAACCTATAGTCCATTTTCTGCAAATTTTACTCTATCAACCTGACAAGAGGACAAGTGCAGATCTGCAGCTCCAAAATTGACCTTTTATTTTGATAAAATTTTGGGAGAGGACTAATTCTCCATCAGTGAAAAATGAGTCCCACCTTAAGGCTGAAAAAGTAGATTATGCCAGATTCTAGTTCTCGACAGTTGAAAACTAGTTTTTAGGAGTTTTTGCCAATAGCAAGACTGATTCCCTGTCAATGGAGAATGATTCCCATTGGTGATTTTGACTGATTTCTGCTAGGATTCAGATAATTCTATATTCAACATTCATTTCCCAAGTGTATTCTATTTAGCCTTCTTTCAATTTTGTTTTGCATTTATTCATGTTTTAGTTCATTCTTGCATATCACATTATGTTTTCAAACATTGTGTATTTCATAGGTTTTGCATCAATAGTCAATCAATTTCATTAGTTAGTTGTATTTACAACATTTCTTTTTGTATTAATCACATGATACAATCTTCTATTTGAATGAACCACTTCAATTTTGTTGGTTATTCTATCTCTCTCATTTTAGGTGGAAGATCCTAATAGTGCAAGATTAGTCTATAAAATCCCAACCACAAAATTGTTGGTTCATTTTGGTGAACCTACATATAGAACACTTTATCTTTTTGATTGCTATTGTATCTTACATCCTAGGTTTCATTTGCATCAACATTCAATTAGGTTTTTCTTTGTTTTTGTATCCTAGGGTTTCTCAATTTGTATTAGTGAAAGAGTCATTTAGATTTCCTTTTTGCATATTATATCATCCAAAAACTGAAAATTTGCATTTGCATCCTTAGCTTGAATTTGAAAAGCATTGAAATCATTTTAAATTTTCTAAAAAACACAAAATAATATCACAACTAGATTCATTTGCCACCCTGGGTGAATTAATCCATCTACACATTTTAAACAACACTTTTAGTCATTTTCTGGGAATTTACTACATTTCTATTCTCTGTTGTTATTTCTTTGTTTTAGTTTGCAGAATTTTTTTTATTTACATTTTTCACTCCTAGATTGTATTACATTTGCATTCACCCCTTCCTTTGTGGTACTTGTATGAGTGTTTGGTGCCCCATTGATAATACTTTAGTGAGACAAATTTCTAGACTCATGGCTTCCCACAATAGCACTTTCATTGTGGACCTTGGGATCCCAAGAGCTCCTACTCCTAGTATGGAAAATGGTGCATTAGGCATGAATACTACCACTCATATGCTTTCACCTTCCCATCCAGTGCATGTTGACACACAAACTAGTGCCATTCCGCAAGATAAAGTGATTAGTATTCATGAAGACTTTGCACATTTACAACAAGATTTATCCCTTGAAAAAATTTCAACCATTGCTATACCTACGATATAAAACCTTCATCACTTGATTGAAAGTGATGATGGCTTACAAGTTATGAAAAGAATTGCTGAGATATACAAAAAACATGTTCCTTCCACATCCCCACCAACAAACATTGTTGTAAGCCAGGGAGGATCTCACATTCCTCCTCCTTCAACCATCTAGCATCCATACCAACCTATACCACTCCTCAAGTTACAACAACCATGCAACAAGTTAGTCATGTGACTCCTTTTGCTATTCCAACTAGCATTCCTAGTTCTTTTATGGCATCGAATATTCTCTCTTCCATCTTCACCTGTCTTAGTGTCCCTTTCACTTCCCCTAACATTGCATACCCTCCATCACCATTTTCCCTTCCACCTCATACCATTTACACCAATCCCATCATTACGCAACTCGTTAACACTATTTCATCCATGCAACAACAAATCTCCACCTACATATCATGTTTGTAGTATCTCATTATCCCTACAAATCTTATGCACATAGATGCCACAAGGATTGAAATGCCTAGGTTTGAGAAATACGGAGGTAAAGGAGATCCTACTAATCATGTCAATGCTTATACAACCTTGTGTAGTGATTTTGTCCTTGATGACAAACTATTAGCCAAACTTTTTCCTAGGACCTTGAAGGACACTGCATTAGAGTGGTTTTCAAACTTACCTAATCATTCAATATGATCCTTTAATGAACTTGTGGATGCCTTTATAAGTCATTTCCAAGTCCATATGACTCCCAAAAAGACTATGGCTGATTTAATGTGATGTAAATAAAATGCGGATGAAAAAGTAATTGATTTCATTTCATGTTATTAGTCATTGTATGCTCAAATTGATGTCAAGATTCTTGATTCACATCTACAAAAGATGTTTATCAAAAACTTGCATACATACCTTCAAGATGAGTTAACTATGATGAAATTTCCTTTGTTCATGCATTTATACACAACCCTTTGTGACTATCACAACTCAGTTACTAGTTGTGATTCAAAATCCACTTCAAACAAAGCTGAGCAGTCTAAGCAAAACAACCAAAACAATGCACAAAACTTTAGAAAACTAAACTGAGGCTTCTTACAGTTCCATCCGCCTTCTCCAAAACCAACCCAAGCTATTCCAAGTCAAGTGGCTGCTCTCAAAACATCCATGCCTTTTACCTATGGGAACCCGAAGAGACAATTTACACCCTTACCCAATACTCTCTAGAACACAATGAATCAATTTCTCTAGCAACAAATGATCACTTTTCCTACCGTTAAACCACTTGATACCACCAATCCTTTACCACCCACATTTAAACCAAATGATTATTGTCATTTTCATCGCCAAAATGGAAATGAAACTGAACAATGTAAGCGTCTCAAACACTTTGTTCAAGACCTCACTAATTCAAGTCATTGTCCATTGCAGGTGTCAATGATCAAGGAAATAAGCCTGTTGCACCTCCTAATCATAATTTACAAAAAAATGCCAACCCCATGCCTAAGCGCAATGTTTCATTTGTTAAGGCTAGTGAACCTTCAAACACTCATGTGATGAACATTAATGCAAATAATGAACAGCCTGATATTACTCCAAATGTTACTCAAATTAATCCTATGGATGAACTTGTGGGTATGATAGACATTATCCCTCATAAGGGCCCAACCAATAAATATCTTGATATTACTTTTTCTTCTCATGATATACTTAAAAAGCTTCCCGATGGTCCTCTTTACATAGCTGGCCGCATTTATGATAAGCCCACCAATGGGATATTAATAGATATTTCCTGTGACAAGAATGTGACCATAGAATAATTTTTAGTCTTACATGAAATTTATCAAGATGATTGTAATAAAACCAACTGCATGGATTAAAACACATACTAGTTTTTCATTCCCTACGATTAGATCAATCATACTCCCATTACAAATAAGACCCAAGACTTTGGATGTAACATTTTCTATTATTCCACAATCAAATCAATTTCATCTATGGCTACGCCATCCTTGGCTTCGCTCGTTGAAAGCAGTTTCGTCAGTTGTTCACAATTCTTTTAAGTTTCCACATGACAATGAAATATTTATCGTACACCATAGTGGCTTTAATCCATTGTCCTCTAAAGGTATTTTTTCCTTAGAATCCTTTTGGCCTAGACCTATGGAACCCATCACCCCTCAAAAAAATTCTTTTTCATCGTGTACCAAAATTTTAAAACCAAATGAATAGCCAAATTGTCTCTTCATACTATAATGTCCGCATGTACTTCTGCTTCCCCTATCCTAGATGAGACCATGCTTTAGCCTAGGTATGAAATTGAACAATCAATACAATCTCATGAGAAACCAACCATCGACACCTCCCCTTCCTTGTATAAATGTCTAAGAGAAAAAGAAGCCAATCCCATCCTGCCTCCTCACATTAAACAAGTTTACAAAGCCAAAGAGAAATTGATTAACCCATCTACTTCAATTCCTTCCATTCTTCCCTCTCAAGAAGAAAAGGAACCTATGGTGGATCAACCCGCTCTTACACCTCAACAACTTCAAAATAAAATAAAATGAAAGTGCGGTGCTAGGGAGCAAAGGTGTTGTTTTTGTCTCCTTTCTCGTCAAATGCAAAACAAAATTAACAAAGAAAATCAACCTCCACCTTTGATAGAAGCAATGGATGATCACTCTCCTCCTCCTGACTTGCCACAAGATAGTATAGTCCAACCCTCACAACACAATGATCTGATTCAACAGCCACAACTTTTGATACATCCTTCCTTGGAAATAACCCTTCATCCTCCTATCGTAATCAATCTTGATGATGATGACGAGGAGGAGATCACAAGAATAGATGAAGAAGTGCATAATGATCTAAACTCTTTATTTTCATCTACCATGAGCTTAAATGATAAATATTTTACACCAAGTGAAGAACCTAGCACATCTCCTAGTTCGAAACTTGCAATTCTTCCTTTGGACAGTCAACCGCTCTCACAATATATTGAACATGATTGGGAGGTAGATGACTTGTTAGATGGTTGAATTGCATTCGCCTTGCTAGCCTTTTTGTATTTTCCCTTTTCTTTTCTTCTTTTGGTGTGCTTTTATGTGAGTATCATGTTCCCCCATATTGTGTGTTTGATGTTCGCTCTCTCTTTGTACACTTCCTCTATTTGTACCTCTATTCTTCTATATGTCATACCTTATATTTTCTTTTTCACCCTTTTTTGTGTTTTTCCTATTGGAGATGATGCAAAGCATTGAGACACCCTATGTCTCTTCCATGTTGACCCAAAAAGTCCTTTTTCACTTTTTTTTTGTATTTTCCTTTTAGGGATGACACAAAGCATTCAGATGCCCTATGTCTCTTCTATGTTGACAAAATGGTCCATTGTCATTTTTTTACTTTATCTTTTTCTTGTGTTTTCCTTTTTGGGATGACACAAGGCATTGAGACTGAATTTCTCCTTCATGTTGACCCAAAAAAATATTCTTTTCATTTTCTTTTTTCTTGTTTTTTCCTTTTGCGGATGACATAAAGTGTTGAGACTGTAATGTCTCTTCCATGTTGATCCAAAATGGACTTTGTTTTTATTTTTTCATTCTTCTAGTTCTATGTGCTTTGGGGAATGATGATAGTTCTGAGTCCTTAATAAAAACATTATAGAAACGAACATACTAACCCCAAATCCATAGATCCCTTATGTGTTTGGTGTGTTCCTTTCTGGGGGGAAACTCCCCTCTCTTTTGTTTACTTTTTCGTTACATGAAGCAACCTTACTTAGAAACATATGACTTGGAATAGGGCCTTTCCATGTTGGCTCTCATGGCTTGTTTTCTTTTTGAATTTTCTTTCCTTCACTATTTTAAATTCATTTCTCACAGATCGGTGCACATAGCCATTTCTTTAAAGTGGGGGCATACATTGGCATCATTTCATTAGCCTTGTCACTTCATATGATGCATTTGTCACTTTGTGGATAACATAGGGTGTGATGTGTTTCATAAGTGTGATCTATATTAGCATATTGCATTCCTCTTGGTGGCATGATGCGACGCATCGCATCCCCTAATTCATGAATCTTTTATTCTTTGATTGGTCCTCTCTTGGAGAAATTAGACACAATGTTCCCTAATTTATAGACCTCACATGAACTTGACAAGACTCCTTTGAACATCTTTCACATTTTACATTTTTGCATTTTGCATCCTTGCTACCTTGAATAATGTAGCTTGCATGCCTTTGGTACCTTTGTATTTGTTCATGAGTTCTCAGCATACAAAGCTTTGTTTGTATCATGAAGCACAAACCATCATTTTCCTTTGTGGTTCCTTGTTAAAGTTATTAGGAGGTATAAATTCAATATGGTTAAGTGGGAAGCCCATTCAGTGGCATGACTTTCCCCATAGCCACCTATGTGTTTGTGAGTGCATACCAACTAGCATATGTTTCTCTGTGCCTTTTGGGTCTTCTCACCTAATAGATTCCCATGAGTTTTGTTGCCCCAGAGTGAGTATACATTCTTTTTCCTCACAAATAGCCTATATCTTATCCACAACTAGTCAACTAGACAAATGATTGCAGTTTAATTCAATTGTTTCTTCTCTCTTTCTATTTCACATTGTGTGTTTCTTTGTTCTTATGTTTAGTTTTCCATGAGACCTTCATCCTATGGGCTTGATCATCCCTTGTTATTTTTTTCATTCCATCTTGATAGCATAAGTGCATTTGCATCCCTCTTAATATGCATGGCTACTTTAGTGTGAATTTGAAGCAAGTTCATCCTCTCACTAAAGTGGGGGATAAATGTACCATAAAAAATGGACCATTGAAATTTTCATGGTTATTTAGATCTTTCTCTCATGATGTTTGACTTATTTTTCTTTGATTTAATATTGTAATGTGACTTATGAATTCACATTAGGTCCTAAACATTTAAATTATGAAGTCTTGTGAAGGTGTTATGAAGTGTTGTAACACATTTCTACACTTTTCTAAATTATTCTCATTAAAATTCACCTAAAAATCACCTTTTCATCACTTTTCAAGTCCTATTTCGAAGTGTTGTAAAGTCTTGTAACAAGATTTCATAATTTTCTAGGCTTGTTTTCACTATTTACACCTTTCGTATGGTTTATTTCACCTGTTTATGGACTCATAAGGCTTAATTAAGTGTATTTTTGAATGTAATCCGAACAAACAACATTAAATATGACTTAATTCCTAACAACCACTTACAAGCCCAAGGTGGGTCCCATTTGCCAAGGGTGGTGAATGAGTCCCTCTTAGCTCAAAATTGAAAATAATTCAAATTTTCTTTCAAGTTTTTATTCAAAATTACCTTATGTCAGCCTATGATGAGGTATTATTGGGTTATTAGGGCACAAGAGTGTATAAATAAGTGTGTTTATTCTCATTTTACACCTAATAAATCTCTCAATCATCAAGTTCACTTGCATTCATCAATTAGCATTCAAGCACTTTGCGTCATTTAATCAAATATTCATCAAGCATCTTAAAGCAACCATTGAGATAACTTTAGATTTTTTCAACAAGGTTGTGGTGAGTTTAGGACATTTGCATGTTATTTATTCATCTTTTCTTGTTCATTTGATTCCATTTCATCATTAAGGGTTTGACTACCAATGTGGGATTTGACCAAGGCAAATGCCTATAACCTAACCCTTAACCATTTTTCCCCTTTTGCATGTGTGTGTTGCAGACTTTTGTATGCATATTTATCAATAAATTAGGTGTTTAAAGGTGTTCAAAAAGTCAAAAAAGTGTTTCAAGTCAACTAAACCCTACTTCAAGCTTGGAGACAACCTCTAGTCCTTTTTTTGCAGATTTGACTCCATCAACCCGACAAGAGGACAAGTGCAGATCTAGAGTTGCAAAATTGACCTTTCATTTTACAGAATTTTGGGAGAGAATTGATTCACCATAAGTGGTGAATGAGATCCACCTTAAGGCTGAAAATGTGGATTATGTCAGATTCTAGTTCCCGACAACCGAAAACTAGTTTTCAAGATTTTTTGCCAGTAGTAGGACTGATTGGCCATCAGTGGCGAATGAGTCCCACTAGTGATTTTGACTTATTTCTTCTAGCATTCATATCATTCCAAATTTAACATTCATTGTCCAGGTTTACTTTTTTTAGCCTTCTTTCAATTATGTTTTGCATTTATTCATGTTTTAGTTCATTCTTGCATATCACATTATGTTTTCAAACTTTGCATATTTCATAGGTTTTGGATGAATAGTCAATCAATTTCACTATTTAGTTGAATTTAAAACATTTCATTTAGTCTTAATCACATCATACAATATTCTATTTGAATGAACCACTTCAATTTTGTCAGTTATTCTATCTCTCTCCTTTTAGGTGGAACATCCTAAGAGTGCAAGAGTAGTCTATAGAATTGCAACCACAAAATTGTTGGCTCACATACCAACACCTAGGGACTTGTTTGAGACCATACAAAGAACATCATAACATGAAAATAAGATAAGGGTCCTATATGAAGTGTAGAGGTTGCTCCATCTATATCTTGTAACAAAGATCACAATGTAAAAGAGAACTCTTCACATCCACCTAATATATTGGCCATCTCTATGATGTAATTTTAGAAAGAAAAAAGGTGAATAAAATCCATCTTGGCTATAGGGGAAATTTTCTCTTATTATTCAATTCCCTTAACCTTTGAAAATTAACTAGCTAAAATACATGTCATGTACCTTTGGTTGAAACTATTAGTTGCATACTTGGTATAGTAGAGCCACTTGCATTGAATTATGTTTCTTTATATAAGATGAGGAAAAAAATCCCATGTATTATTCTTCATCAAGGAAGACTACTCTTTTTCCATAGCACAATCCCACTTTTGAACAAAAAGGGCCTATAAAAAAGTCTAGAATTATTGACATATGATATGACTTAATTTAAGACTAGTGAATTTTTTTGGGAGAAATTGTGGTGAGAATCCATAGGATCACCAACAAAAGATCCAACCTCCTAAATAGTATCGTGAGAATTTTTTTTTAAAAAAATGAATCATAGAAGGTGGAAGTGGTTGTTAGGTGGTAGTGATGGTAGATTAGGACCATCATCTATGGTATCCTCTATTTCAAAGGTATCCTCATGAGATGAAGAAGTTGGAGTACATACTCAGGAAGAAGAATTCAATGGAGGATCCATTTGTGTGAAATAATCATCAAACTAGACATTTCGATCAATATAGTCATCTCCCTTGATAGGATTAAACAACTTGATGCAGGAGCATCTAGGGTGAAGTGTAATCCTGTGTCACCTTTTCTATTTTTGCTTGATCGAATAAGGCTAATCATACTTCCCCGGTGGGACTTTAACATGTTGGAAAAATAAAGCTATGAGTCCTAGTGATAGATTGATAGTCCTAGTGGAGGTTACAAATGTGTTTCATTGGTGTGGAGTTCACTTATCGGTGATACCTTATGCCTTGTATTGGTGTGTCTCAGTTGTGTTGGTGGAACTTTCTATGTTGTTTCCCTGATGACCTGATAGACCCCTCGTTTGCTTGTGATCATCATCAGATCTCCCTTGTATCAGCAGAAGGTGACTTGTCTCCTCGATGGAATGAAATATGGTGTTAGTCTAACATGATGGTATCAATGGAAGTCAAAGTGGATTCTAAGCGATATGTCGATAACGATAGGTACATGGAGATAGTCAATAGCAGGGATGGTGAGTTCGGTCATGACACATGGTGAAATGATATTGGATATTTCACATCATTGTTGTGAAATATAATTTCATTGACTAGTGATGATTACGATATGATGACTCAGAGTTCCTGAATACTGATTGGAGCATGAATGGTACTACAACATGAATAATTCTTTTGACATTGGGCCGACATATAGGAAAAGGATGCTATATAATGAGATAGCTCGAGAGGGGAAGGGATAGTAGAACAACTCATAGAGTGATAGTAGAAGTTAAGTTAGAACTCATATCTACCATTTGGTAGATGCATGTAATAAGCAACTTATAAGATGCAAAAATCAATTTTGTTGTAAAAACCTGGTTGTTCTATTTTGTTCTAGTTTGTAAGGGGAGTCCCCTTCATCAAGTGGTATCAAAGTAGGAGTTCCTGAGTTTGTAATAAAGCGCCAAATGTGAGGCAGTTGCAACAAGAATTGTGAGTGTGAGATAAGAACAGGATGCCTCCAAGAGTTTCCAACTATGGTAGGGGTAAAGGAAAAGGTGCTAGAGGAGGAGATCCTCCTAGAGAAGAAATTAGAGACCTTAGAAGGTAGATGCAAGCCTTGCAAGAAGAGGTCTAAAGAGGAAGAGGAGCACAATAGGAAAGAGATGACAGTGAAGATGAGACTAAAGAGGAGATAGAAGAGGAAGGACAGGATTAGAAAGATCCTAGAGAGATGAGATTGCTAAGAGTGATATCTAGTCTGGGAAAGAAACCAAAGATAGACATTTCAACTTTTAGTGGAAGCCTGAACCCAAAAGAATTGATCAATTGGATCAATGATCTGGAAGAATTTTTTGAATTTGAGGAGATTGAAGATCCTCACCAAGTAAGGTTTTTAAAGACCAAATTAAAAGGTCATGCAAGTATATGGTGGAAAGAGGTCTAGCTTGAAAGGGGTAGACAAAGAAAAGATAAAATCTCAAGATGGGATAGAATGGTGGAAAATTTGAAGAAACAGTTCATTCTTGTTGACTATGAATTGGAATTTCTAAAGGAAATTTTGAGTATTTGACAAGGAACAAGGATGGTGAAAGAATACATTGAGGAATTTCAAAAGATTCTAATTCGAACTAGACACTCAAAGACAAACAAATAGAAGGTTGCTCGGTATATCAATGGGCTGAAGCGTAGTATATAGGAGGAATTGGCATTGGTAAGAATGACTACCATTGAGGATGCTTATTAGTTCTCTCTAAAGGTTGAAGAGTGATAGAACAAGAGGTTTGAAAGCAAGCAAAGAGGAGGTCAAGGTGGAAAGACTGGTAAATTTCCATATGGAGTTCAAGGTGGAAATAATAAGAAAGGTGAAGGATCTAGTACCAGTCAAGATCAACAAAGAGATGACTCATATTAGCCTCATGATCAAAATAGTGGAGATCCAAAAGGCACAGGAAGATCTAGGTAGAGACCAGGAAGAGGAGGTTTTAAAGGAACATGTTTCCCATGTGGTGAAGAGGGACATAGGGCCTATGAGTTCCCACAACACCAAGAGAGGAAGCACAAGAGACTAGAAGGTAAGGTGCAAGTAGCCCATGTACATGAAGACACTTGGTCCTCATAGTCTGAAGATATAGAAAAGGGCGAGTCCCTTATTGTCAGAAGGGCCTTAGTGAATGAAGAGAAGGAGCCCAACCAGTGAAAGAGTTTGTTTCACACTGGTTGTAAATATGAAGGAAAGGTCTACAATATTATCATTGAAGGAAGTAGCACTAACAATCTAGTGTCAAAAGAAATGGTCACCAAATTGCAACTAGAGAGAAGAAGGCACCTTGGAAGTATGTATCAGATTGCATGGTTGAAGAAGGATCAAAGGGTCTTGGACAATGAAAAATTCCTAATAAAATTCAAAAATTGGTAACTACCAAGATGAGGTTTTGTTTGATGTGATACCCATGGATGCTTGTCACATGTTGTTGGGTTGACCATGTCAGTTTGATCGGTGAGAAATACACAATGGACATGTGAATACTTATTCATTAACAAAGGATGAAGTTCAACATAAGTTGAAGCCTCTGAAGGAAGAAGATAAAAAGGTATGCAAAAATGCATGAATTTCTTTGGTTGACAGAAGAAAATTCTTAGAAGGTATCAGACATGAACACATGTGTTTTGCATTAATTCTAAGAATTGAAAAGGAAGTTAGCTATGAAGTCCCTGTACAAGTGTGTGGTTTGCTAGATGAATTCCATAGTGTTATTTCTGATAATGTGCCTGAAGGTTTACCACCCATAAGAAAGATTAGTCATCAAATGGATCTGATTCCTTTTCCAAATAAGGTAGCCCATCGAATGACTCCAACAAAGAGTAAATAGTTGAACAAACAAGTGCAAGGGTTTCTATGAAAGGGATTGATTAGGGAGAGTTTGAGTCCATGTGTTGTACCTTCAGTACTAGCCCCTAAGAAGGATGGAGAATAGTGAATGTGTACTAATTTGAAATACATTAATAAGATTACCATCAAGTATCAATTTCCCTTGCCAAGGATGGATGACATAGTGGATTGCCTGAGTGGCACTGAGTATTTCACAAAGATTGATCTAAAGAGTGGTTACCATTATATTTGAATCAAATAAGAGGACAAATGGAACAGAACTTTCAAGACCAAGGAAGGCATGTACGAGTGGTTATTCATGCCTTTTGGGCTGACCAATGCACCCAACACATTTATGAGGCTCATGAACAAGGTATTGAAAGAATTTCTGGGTAAGTTTGTCATTTTTTACTTGTATGAAATTTTGATTTTTAGTAAGAAGTTCGAGGAGCACTTGAGGCATATTCGAGAAGTTTATAAGAAGTTAAAAATGGAGAAGTCATTGATCAACTTGAAGACGTGCAATTTTGTGAAACGCAAACTGGTATATCTAGGATTTTTTATCTCAGCAAAAGGTTTGAAAATGGATCCAAAAAAGGTGAAAGCCATTGTGGAGTGGCCAACACCAAGCAGGGTTGTGGAGGTAATATCTTTTCATTGTCTAGCTAGTGTTTATCGAAAGTTAATCAAGGAATTTAGTAGTATTTCTTCACCCCTAACAAAAAAAATGAGAGGGGATAGAAAAAAAATAGATGGAGTACAGAAGCAGCAAAGAGCCTCAATTTGCTAAAGAAGAAGGTCGCAGAGCAACCTATTTTGGCACTCCTAGATTTCAATAAAAGTGTTTTAGGTAGATTGTGATGCCAATAGTAGCACCATTGGAGTTGTTTTGAGTCAGGAAAGTAGATGCACTACCTATTTTAGTGAGAAGTTGAATGATGCAAAGAAGAAATATTCTATTTATCATCAGGAATTCTATGCCATAATCTAGGATTTGAAAAAGTGGAGACATTATTTGTTACCAAAATAATTTTTTTTATTTATTGATCATCAGGCTTTACAGTATTTGAACAGTCAAGGGAAACTAAATCAAAGGCATTTGAAGTGGGTTGAATTTTTGCAGAGTTATACATTTGTGTTAAAGCATAGGAGTGGAAGGTCAAATAGAGTTGTAGACGCCTTGAGCAGAAGGAAATTTTTGTTGACAAAATTGCAGGTGGAAGTGGTTGCGTTCAATGAACTCAAAATCTTGTACCTAGAAGATCTAGATTTCACAGAAGTTTGTAACATGTTATTGTGCAAGGAGCCTATCACATTGGATAGGAAAAGGTGGTTGGATTAGACCATTCAAGACAATATGTTGTTTAGAAGGAATCAATTGTGCATTCTTGGGAGTTCAATGAGAGAAAATTTGATCAAAGAGAAGCATAGTGGTGGAATGGAAGGACATTTTGGTCAACATAATACCATGGCCATTGTTGGCAAACATTATTACTACTCGCAGCTACAATAGGACATGAAGAAGTTCGCAGAGGGTATTAGAATATGTCAAATGACGAAGGGCACTAGTCAGAATATTGGACTGTATCTACTATTACCTGTACCTAAGAAATCATGGGAGGATATCAACATGGATTTTGTTCTTGGTTTTCCAAGGACACAATGTGGTCATGACTCCATATTTGTGGTGGTGGACAGATTCTTGAAGATGGCATACTTCATTATGTGTCATGAGACCATTGATTCTATTCATGTTGTAGAATTATTCTTTAAGGAGGTGGTAAGACTACATGGTATACCCAAGAGCATAGTTTTAGATCGAGATACCAAGTTTGTTGGGTATTTATAGAGGATGTTGTGGAAGAAGTTAAAAACTAACTTGAAGTTTAGCTCAACACATCATCTGAAGACATATGGACAAATGGAGGTAGTGAATAGGATTTTGGGTAACTTGTTGGGATGCTTAGTAGGAGACAAACCCAAGGGATGGGATATGATTTTACCCCAAGAAAAAATTTCTTACAAAAATTCTATCAATAGGAGCACTTGTAGATCACCATTCTAGATCGTGTATGGGAGTAGTCTAAGAACTGCTACTAAATTAAGGAAGATGGATAAGGAAGAGAAGCATAGTGTTAAAGCTGAAGATTTTGCAGAACATATAGAGAATGTGCATGAAGAAGTTAAGAAGCATATTTCTAAGATGAACACATAGTAGAAGGCACGAGCAGATCAAAAAATAAGGCATAGGGAGTTTTTTGTAGGAGAAAAAGTCATGGTCCATTTGCGGAAAGAATGGTTTTCAATTGGTACATACAATAAACTGAAGATGAAGAAGTTCAGAACATGTAATATTTTGAAGAAATATGATTGAAGAAATGTGTATGAGGTGGAATCTCCAAGTTGGATTCATGTCTCACCTATATTTAACATTTCAAATCTGACAGAATATCATGAAGGAGATAAGGGGTATGAGTTGGTAAGGAAATCCTAGACAGTCATGTGTTAAGAACCACCAGGAACAAGCAGTACAATGAATATATGGCGAAGTGGAAGGGAGGGCCAGTTAAAGATTCAACTTGGTTGTTTAAGTCAGAGGTTAGCCATCTTGGTTTTCCTCTAACTCTCTAGAAGTCATACAGTCACTTTTCAAATCTACCCCGAGTGTTTGATGCAGGAGCATCCAGGGCGAAGGGAAATCCTACAACACCTTTTATGTTTTTTCTTGATCAAATAAGGTTGGTCATACTTCCTTGGTGGTACTTTAACATGTCAATGGAACAAACTGTGAGTCCCAATGATAGACCCACAGTGTTGGTGGAGGTTATGAATGTGGTTCATCAATGTGGAGTCCAGTTATCAATGGGATGTTATGCCCCGTCTCCCCAATGGTTTGGCCAATGTGTCTTGGTTGCATCAATGGAACCTTCTATGTTCTTTCCCCGATGACCTGATGGATCCCTCATTTTCTTGTGATCATCTTCAAAACTCCCTTGTATTAGTTGAAGGTGACTTATGGTCTCCCTAATTGAATGAAATGTGGTTTCAGTGTAACATGATGGTATCGAAAAAAATCAAACTGGAGACTGGGTGATATGCCGATAACGATATGTACATCAAGATAGTCAATGATAGGGATGGAGAGCTTGGTCACTACACATGGTGAAACAATATTGGATATTTCACATCGTTGTGAAATATAATTTCATTGGCCAGTGATGATTATGATATGATGACTTGGAGTTCCTGAATGTTGATTGGAGAATGAACAGTACTACGATAGGAACAATTATTTTGAGGTTGGGCTGACATATAAGAAAATGATGCTATATAATGAGATAGCTTGAGAGTGGAAGGGGCAATAGAATGCCTCACAGAGCAATAGTAGAATTTGAGTTAGAACTCATATCTGCTAGTTGATAGATGCATGTAATAAGCAACCTATAAGATGGCATGTTCTCTATAATTCTGTATTGATCTGTAATAAAAATCAAATTTCCTGTGCAAACCTGGTTGTTCTATGTTGTTCTAGTTTGTAAGGGGAGTCCCCCTCATCACAACTTATACTCTTTGACATCCTCATAATAGTCAACAAAGATGTATGGTTGACTCTTCTTCTCCATTACCTTATACTAACCATCTAGTATGAATTCCTAATGCTCACTACCTAATAACCTAAATAAGGAAACATTAGGCTTGATATTAGACCAAGCCTCCTTTAGAGTAATATTCCAAACTAACTTGCGCATTGTGTAATCCTAAATATAGTTGGAAAAATTTATTGCTTCAACCAAAAATAATGGGGCCATAAACCCAAATTGAAGCATACAATTGGTCATATCCTTTCCTTTTTTTTCTTTCTTTTAGCAATACCATCGTGCTAAGAAGTATAGGGAACCAAATAATGATGTGGTATACCATGTTCAATACAATAATCTTAAAAGGCCTAGTTCACATAATCCCCTCTAGTATCTGTGGATATCTAAAGAATAGAAGAACCTAACTACTTCTCCACAAACACCTTGAAAGTTCTAAAAGTGGGGAATACATCACTCTTGTACATTAGAAAATACACAATGTCACGAGTAATTATTAATGAAGGTGAGCACATACATGTCACCTCAAAAGAAGTTGAAAATGGCATGAGATCGCTATAAACCAACTCAAATAAGGTAGTTGCAAATTTAACATTATCCTTAAAAAAGGTTCCATAATGATGTTTCCCAATAACACAACCTTAAAAAGACACTCTCTGTGAATGAAACTTAAGAAAGACTAACTAAAATCTCCTATATACTCAATTACTAAAGATACTTATAATTGAAATGTTTAAACCTCTTATGCCAAAGTCTACACAAAGATATTACATGGGGAATGTGTGATGCACCACAAGATAACTCAAACCATAAAACCTATATAATCTAGACTCATGATAAGCTACCTAAAGTAACAATCTTCTTAAATGTTGTAATTCTCGAATAACTACATCATGTGGTGAAAAATCAATTGTTTTATCCCTAATATTAAAATTTTGGTAGAGAGTGAGGATTAGCCAAAACTTGAGAACATAGAGAACATCCGCAATACAACCCTATATCAATTGTATTATGAAGTCCTAATTAGACATCAGTCAAACTAAGCCAGATGTTTGCGTTAGTCATTATTTCTTCAATATGATATGTTTCACAGGACCATCTTGGGCATTGTGAATTTTTAGCGTTTGTTTCTTTTCTGGGTCCTATCATCTCCTGATTATTAAGGTAAGTAAAGTGTGGACGATATTTTCCCTCTCCGATATGATTCATAAATAATGAAGGGGAACTTTTCTATAAAATTTTCAGGCGATCATCCAACCGAAAACTTAGAACTCGTCTACTTTTGCTAATACAGTGTTCTTTTATATTAATATTATCCTTTAAAGCCCAATGTCCAAAAAAGATTTGCTGTGATTACATTTATTCCCTCCATAGCGACAGCATAGATCTAATTTTATTGGGTGTATAAATCAAATCCAAATGGGAATCCTCGAACTGTATTGATTTTCGTTTAACCTTAAAAATTCAGGTAAACTAATCGTCTCACTATGCGTCGACCGCTAAACAATAATATTGTGGAATTTAAACTTTCCAGCACCATTTTAAAAGTCTACAACCACATCGATTCGCCGAGAACCACAGATATGAAACTGGACTAGTTTTTGTCGAATTTGTTTTGACTTATATTGAAAATGCAACTCACTTGTTAAATAAACTCTTCCTAAACTAATAGCGTAACAATGCACTAGATATACTAGGTAGTTTTTCAGAAATTGATAGAGGTCACGTGTGTGTATTTAAATCTAAAGCTCAAACTTTTAGAATTGAAATTTCAAACTAAACCTTCCCAATCTTTTCCCTGAGATAACCTGTTGTGACCTCCACAACTCTAGGGTTCTTTTAGAGCTGGGACCCTTCTTTTCTAATAATTGTATTTTCATTTTGGTCTTCTATCCATGTTCAATTTTCATTTTGGTCTCCTATCCATGTTCAATTGGAAGTTTGGCAATACAAGCTAAAGAATCACTTCCTTAGGCTGGGCTACTAGGATAATTTTTTTTTTCAATTAATGTCTAGCAATTAATATGTACTAAAATAATATGCACAAGAAAAGAACATAATAAAAATATGTTGCAAATATTTTATAATATTTGAGAATAGTAATCTAGTTCAAGGGATCAAGTTTTGAATTATTTCTAATAACAACATAATTTTCAATATAGTGAATATAGACTAACCACTAGCTCTTATATGTACCCTACATATGCTATTGATGACAGTCAAGCTGACTTGAATACATAAATAAGATTATATTAGCGAGCATAAAACTCTATTAAGAGTTAAAGTAGCCACAAGCCAACTACTTATAACCCTATGCACATTATAGGACTGAGTGCTTATACACCTCCCTTTATAGAGAGTGATGTCCTTAGTGCTAATTAACTATGGATTGTTTTGCATAAAATTTTAAATTTTAACATATAGCATCTCCACCTAGAGAGTTATTTCATTTAAACAAATACCTTATAACTTTCATTGTGTAAACCTCTTCATGTGTGTTTGAAAAATCCCCTTATGATCTAGAATTATTCTACCCTCCTCATGAAGCTCTAGTAACTTACTTTATGTTACAACTATTTTTCCACTAACCTTATTCAATCATGAAACATGCAACACTAGATGCATTTTTGTTGACATAGGTAGCTCAAATTTGTATGCCAACTATGAATCCTCTATAGTGATTTACAAGGATCATATTATTTAGGTGGTAAAACATGGAAAATATGGCACTCTCTTTTCACTTCTAGGGTTTTGGACCTAAAAGGAGAGAGATACAAAAACCTTAACACTTAACTCAAGAACAAACCCTTCAAATTTCAATGCAAAGGAGATTGAAATATGTGAAAGAGGATTGTCCTAAAGGCTAAAAACTGATCAAGGGGTTCGACACCAAGTGTAAACTTGGAAAATGCAAAATGTTTGAAAACACACTATGTTATGCAAAAAGACCTAGAAATGCAAATAGATTATAACAAAAAACTATGAGATTTAAAGTGTGCACCTAGAAATTGGAGAAAGATGGAATGGAGCATTGGAATCCTGAAATTGTTGCTTTTTAGGCCAACTAGGACTCATACACCAAGCTAGGTGACTTAGTCCTACTTAGGGTGAAGAATTGAATTCACTTCGGTTGGCAAGGCTTTGGCTTGCACAAAAACATTTCAAAAGATAAACCCAAATCCTGATACTTCAAATGGTGCAAAAGAAAGTTTGATTGAGTTGGAATCTCTAAACAGGATGTTGATTTCCACAAAAGATTGTTGGGAGAAAGGAAAATTTGTATGCGAAGGTATTCTAAAGGAGCTTCAAGGCTCGTCATCTTCCAGTTGATACATGTTTCTTTTTTTCATTTATTTTTAGGACACCCTTTTTCCTTAATGTCAAAGGGGGAGTGAAAAATGGTGAAGTTTTGGTGTTAAGGGGAGAAGTGTTGTAAATAAGGTGCTTTTATAAATATTATTTCTCAGACATTTTTCCATTGATGACAAAGGGGGAGATTGTTGAAAATATGAAGAACATCTCATTTTGTTATTTTGTATTTTCATTGATGTCACCATGATATATGAGTTGCAACTACATGATCAAATCTATAGTTGTTTCGGTGATCTAGTCTGGTATTTGAACTAGTATTTTGCTTAGATCCTTTGGTATTTTGGTCTACATTTGGTTGTTGGTAATTACCGTTGCTTGTATAGTGTATTGGCATTACATTGGTGTTTACATTTGTGTCATTCTATCCCTGGCCGACCTAATGGATGTATCATGTAATAGCGAAATATTTTTTATTGATATATGTGTGACCTAGTTTAGGTCTATGCTGACTTGATGAAGCATGTTGGATGCATGAATTATCTTTTTGAGAAGTTTTTAATAAAAGCTTGAAGCTAACAATTGGTATTTTTGGTAAATGAGAAGTGCATCTAATTAGGTCAGCATAATTGATGCTTGTGGAGAGATCAAATACATATTGGATAATCTTTGAAGTTTAATGATGCGAATTTTGGTGTATTGTGAATGTGAATGTAAAGAAGAGTGAATATGATAAAGTTTGTTAAGTTAGTTTACTGAGCTAAATTGGAACTGAATCTACACTTACTAGGTGTACTCCATTAGTTCATTTTCTGGTTGTAAGACATTTTCTGTAATTGTAATTTTGTAGGAAGTGAGCCTTTGTTTATGGATATTGAGTCCTAGTAGTGAACCACCCATTTTGTAATATCTTATAACCAATTATACTATATTGTGAGCTAACACTCACCATGGTTTTTCCCATTTTGGGTTTTCTAGGTAAAAATCTTGGTGTTCATATGTTCTCTAATTTCATGCTTTGTTAATGCTCTTACTTATCTTTTCTATTGTGTGTATTGGAATAATTGGATGGTATCTTATCAGAAAATTTAAGAAGATACTAATTCACCCCCCCTCTCAATATCTTGGACATTTAACAATTGGTATTAGAGCTTGGTTCCTCTGAAGAAGCCTAACAACTTGAGGGAGATCTTGAAGATGGAATAAATGAATGATAAAGGAGAGCTCCAGACTGCTCTTGAGGATCTTGATAAAGTTGAAAGAGAAAACAAAGATCTGAAAGAGAATCTTGAAGATGTGAATGAATGTGTTCAAAAATTAAAGGAGCAATTGAAAAAGTTCAAAGATAGGCATAAGGAAGTAACTAATCAGTTGAAAAAGGCTAATGAAAATATTGCTAGTTTGAAAGTGCAAGTCTAGAGGAGAAGAAAATAATTGAAGAGTGTTTCAACAAGTTGGTACAAAGAAAGTTTTAAGATTGCACTAAGCTTGAACAAGAAGTTATGAACCTGAAAGTAGATCTGGAGAAGGAAAAACTCTATGAGAACAATTTCAAATCTAGCTCAGATATGCTTGATGAATTGATTGCAAGATAGAAACTGATTAAAGAAAAAAGTGGTATGCGAAATGATACCGATGAAAGTTGTTCTAAAGCTATGGACAATCAGAAGACTTAGAATAAAGGAAAGCAGGAAGGAAATTCAAGAAAATCTACTAGGAGACCTCCGGTGAGATAGCCTAATGCACAAAGGTGTGGACACAAGGAAAAAAAATGTAGGAGTAGGATGAATCAGTTCCCTAGTCCTTTTACTGGTCAATGTTTTGCATGCAAAAGAATTGGAAATAGGGCAAGTGAATGCAGAACTCTGATGATGAATCAGTTTAATGGAGGAAGAATGAATCAATGCTTTAAAGGCTATTGTTATACCTACAACAAGTATGGACACAAAGCTAATCAATGGAGAACAAGAATCAGTGGAAGTCAATCTAATCAGAGAAATATTGTCTGCTATAATTGCAACAAACTAGGACATGTTTCAAGAATTTACAAAAGCAAGAAAAAAAAGTAAACCAATCTAGTAGAAAAGGATGAGTTTGTGAAGAAGGTCGAAAAATATGAGATTACGCAAGAGATGAATAAGATTTGGAGAAAGAAAGAAGAACCAAAGACTACTGATTAGACTATTCCCTCATCTAGTATAGATGATTTATTTGGTAATTAGACCTAGCAAGGTTGTAAGGGGAGCATTATTAGAAAATCATGAGAACCGCTTGGATAAATAGAGTCTCAGAGGCTGGAATGAGGATGAAAGGTGAAGGATGATCAAGCATAGGTTTTTGAAAAGGAACACGTGGGAAATATGAAGGGATGATCTTTTGTGGAGAAAATTAGGGTTTTTCTATGTAAAAGAAGAGTTGTTAGCAGGTTTTTGGAATCTGCCACATTTAATGCATATTAGGGCAAATCATTATTTTATAAAGGAAATGTTTAAGGAATTTTGATCATTCGTGCATTTGAAGAAGTTGAAGAGCTTTTGGGGCATTCTTGAAGACAATTGGAGTTCAATCTATGGAAACCCTAGTTATGGCTCATCATGTAGAAAAAAATATTTTCATCTTCTTAGTAGTTGTGTTTTACATTATTCAATTTGTTTAAGTTCTAAATTGGAAGAATGGCAACTACTATAGTCATAAAAGTGTCGTAAAGGCCTAGGCCCTCTTACAAAAAATATTCATCCAAGGTTTTCAAAGATGACCCCATGGGTGCATTTTCGACAATTCCACATAGAGTAATGTTGACTGAGGATACAAGAATGTATATTCGTGTAAAGTTTAAAGAATTCAACCACACAAAGTTGATTGAAATTTGGGAAAAAGAGCTTACTAGTGATGATTTCTTGATAAAACATGAGTACTCAAACTTGGTCGCAAAGAGGTTAGATAGATGGAACAATTTTCCTAACTTCAGTTATGATGACAAGTTTGTGAAAGTAGTCCTAAGGAGAATCCATGATAAATTCATGTGGACTGACCAAATGCACATAATAACTAAGGAGGTGATTAGAGCTGTTATTGGGCTTTGGGATAAAGGTACAATACTTGTGTTGAAATTCATGAAGAATGAGGTTATAATGGAACTTATAGGAGCCACTTATGACAAAAGAACCTTAGTGATGAAAACTATCACTAATCTATTGTGAAGTATGCAACTATGATGATTGGACATAAAATATACTTCACAAATAGAGAGAACTCTATTTCAGCTATAGCAATCTATACTGGCTTTGATATGGTTGTAAAGCGTGTTGATTATGATCTATGTGAGCTTTTTCAATTATAAATACTTGAGAACTTGAAGTCGACAAAGGAAAAGAAGTATGCTTTCAAGTTTGGTTCATTGATTGTATGTATGTTGTTTTATTTCATGACGAGGCTTCCAAGAAGGAATTCTGAAGTAAATTGGGACTCATCCAAACCAAATGCACACCAAATTTTTGATTATATGCATAGTCTGGGTAATATGAATGGTCAAGATGATGTCTTAACAATATTCTTTGTTGTATTCAAAAGAAACATGAATGAAAGGGAAAGGATTCTAAGGAAAATTGTTGAAAAGTATAAATATGACATCATATTCCATGTTTCATTTGATGAAGGTATGATTGACGCTCTAGAACCTCAAACCATATGGATTTAGCCTCTAGGATATGAGGTAACAAAAGAAGAATCTGAAGGCTACATGAAAATATTGTTGAAGAATTCGAACCATCCGTTGATGAATCCAAAATTGGGACATATACTGAAAAATCTATGGAGATTCATATGGAGCAACAAAAGCTTAAATTAGGAAGAATATTGAGAAAAAGCTTAAAGAAGCTAGTTTCACTAATGAGGAAATTTCCCTTGGAAGGGCTACGGGAGAACAGTTGGAGGAAAAATCATCTAGCTTGAGGAGATCTGAAAGGACTACCTCTATAAAAACCTCTACAACCCTTTTAGTAAAGGTTGAAAATAATACCATCGACATAAAAGGTCTTGTTTCCACCAAATCGATTACTAGATCAGGGAAGAGGAAGGAAACTACTCTGGTTTCCCCTACAAAGAGGGGAAGGAAAGAGAAAGAGACAAGGGAGAAGAACCTTAGTGTTATAGATGATCAAGATGAGTAAGAAGAAGATCCTAATGCAAAGCTAGTGAGGAGATTTAAAGAGGAGTTTATCCTCTAGTGAAGGTTCTTCTATAGAAGCTATTGGTTCCAAAATATTACTTGTATCATCTTTTGATGATGAGGAAGCACAAGATTTTGGTCTCCATGTGCACAAAAACTAGAATCAAAGAAGGCTAAGGTGTTTGATGAAGCCTCTATGGACTAGAGAGGAGAACAATACATACCGGTAAGTTCTGGTCCCTACTTTAAATTAGAACCAACTCTCAATTCCTTAGAACCAACTCTCAATTCCTTGCTACATTTTGATAATATGCTTTAACCTACAACTGAATATTATGATAAGGTTGGAGAAGAAGACAATAAAACTTTTCTTTTAGCTATTATTCAATATGTTATCATCTTAGAAGTTAAATGGGATGATATAAGAAAAGATGTACCTGAAAGCATGTGGGATGATTGGATGAAAAGGAGATCAGAGGCCAGTGTATTTGAGAGAAAATTAGAAATGTTGTATATAATAAGATTGGGTCTTTCCTAATCCTCACCCTAAATGATCTAGAATCTTTGAAGAAGATTTGTGCAGAAATTTTTGGATGAAGAGTAGAGTAAACATGTTAATGAAAAGAAATAAGAAGCTGAAAAGAAGGTAAGAAAGGAAAAAAAATTAGTCAAGGGAGACAATAAAAAAGTATTGAATGCTTAACCGATGAAGATTTTTCTTCTAAAATGTTGAAGAAAATACTCCTCTTGATATAGGTAACAAAGATATTTTTAAAAATTTTGATATTGAGTTAATGTTGGTGGTGAAAATGATAAGTATAATGAAGGAGGAGTTGATCCTAAAATGCATAATGATGCTCCTTCATAGCACACTGAAGGAGAAAGAGGAAATGATGAATAAGGAAATGCAAAAAGAAGGAAAAGGTAGTGAAGAAGAAGAAAAATATAATTCAGAGGAAGAGAAAAATAAAAGATGGAAAACATGAAGAGGATGACCAGGATAAAGATAAATGAAGACAAAAAATGAAGAAGAAGAGGAAGAAGAAAAAGAAGAGGAAATGGAAGAAGAACGGGAGGAAGAAGAGAAGGAAAAAGGAGAGGAAAAAAAGAAAAATGAAGAATCTCCCAGAAAAAATGAAGAAAGTGAAAAATAGATTGTAAAATCTCTTAAGAATCCCGAAGAATCATCCTCTGGCAATGATGTTTTGAAAGGCCTGCTATCCAAGAAAATCAAATTTCAGCTGATAATTCCCCAGGAGCTTTTATAAATTTTGATGATTGAAGGGCTGGTGGATACGGATAAGATGTCTTTGGTGCATAAAGTGATGTTGGGAGATGCTATGCATGCATTCGGTAGGAAGGAAATTCTTGAAGCATATCAAAGAGGAACAAAAATTGTAGATGATTCCCTCAAGGCATTACAAGAAGGTATACCTGGAGTATACATCTCTCACCCCTATTAAAAATCTAAGATTGCTGCTAGATTCTCTCAAGGAGTATACCTCCGGGCTTAGTGGAAAATCAAAACAAGAGGTTGAGGAAAAGTTTGTGGAAAGAAGGTTATTGGATTTACATGAAAAGTGTGCTCTTCCACACTCTAGAGTTGAAGAGAACTTGGAAGCCGTGAAGGTTTGTGAGTTAGAAGCTAACGTTGTTCTTGCTTATTGCTTAAAGTGGTCGGATGCCACTTAGAATATTAAGTTTGTTATGGATTCCATTGAGTCTCAGTTGTCAACCATCTCCGGTACTTGCTTAAAGATAGAGAATGTTCAACCTGGAATTCAATCTTTGTGCATAAAGTAAAATTATTTATTTTATAGAAGCAAAAGGAAGAAATCATTAGAAAATTTTATCAGTTGAGTGACATTGTAACAATTGAATTCAATCTGGTCGGCAAGGCTCTAGCTTGCATAGAAAAATTTGAGAAGATAAACTTGACTCCTAATACTTCAGATGGTGCAGAAGAAACTTTGATTGAGTTAGAATCTCTGAACAAGATGTTGGTTGCCACAAAGGATAGTTGGGAGAATGGAAAATTTGTATGGGAAGGTATTCTAAAGGAGCTTCAAGGCTCGTCATCTTCTGGTTGATACATGTTTCTTTGTTTTTCAGTTGTTTTTAGGACACCCTTTGTCCTTGATGTCAAAGGGGGAGTGAAGAATGGTGAAGTGTTGGTGTTAGGGGGAGAAATGTTGTAAAAAGGGTGTTTTGTAAATATTATTTTTGGCACATGTTGCTATCAATGACAAAGGGGGAGATTGTTGGAAAATGAAGAAAATCTCATTTTGTTATTTTGTATTGTCACTGATGTCACCATGATATATGAGTTGCAACTGCAAGATCAAATTTGTAGTTGTTCTACTAATCTGGTCCGGTATGTAAATCGATATATTGCTTAAATCCTCCAGCATTTTGGTCTACATTTGGTTGCTAGTAATTATTGTTGCTTGTGGTTTTGCAAAATGAATTGTAAATGTTAGGAGCATGTACATTCAAGATCTAACATATATTGTTGCTCATATGAAATATCGACATTACATTGGTGTTTTCATTTGTGTCATTAGGTCTATCCCTAACTGACCTAATGGATGGGTATGTGCAAGATCATCATGGAAAAAATAGGCCCTTAAGTGGAAAAAAATTCAAAAAAATTAGAGTTACGAAACTTGACGTAAAAATTTGAATAAGTTATCTATATTATTTAAAAAATATATAAGAATAGAATCTATAGAAAATTGAATGTAGTTTCTAAACTACTAGGTTTATTTTATTTATTTTAAAATCTTTTTGGTGAAAATTTCAAATTTCAATGCAGTAGTACTTAAATTTCAGGGAAAAAATAAGTAGGTGTCTGTCTGACCACCCTAACCACAATAAAATGATAATATTTTTTTATAAGAGTTTAGATATAAGTAGAGGACTCATGTCCCGATGTGAAGCATATCTTTGTGTAATTTTTTTCCAAGTAAATAATTAATTATGAATTTTTTATTGCAATGTTTAAAAAATATATAAACTCATCTGTCTGACCACCTTAGCATGGTCAAAGCTTCGTGAATTTTTATTTTTTTTAATCTTATAGTATCCAAAGAATAGAATGTGACGCATGTTTTGGATTCAAAAAATGTGATACCATTTGAAAGCTACAGATGTTTTTCAATCAGCCTATCAATCAAGACTTTAGTTGTAATTGAAATAGAAAATTAATAAAAATTATTTATTAAATTCAAATTAAACCATAATTTATATTGGTGGAAAGCTGAGAATCTCCTTTAAAAACCCTTTTAGTTTCATCAAATTTGGGTTAAAAAAAATTCATTAGCCACATTCCTACACATACCCATCATATCGCCACTTTTTGGCCCATCATGTTCTTGCACATGCCCAGATGTATCATGTAATAGTGAAATATTTTTTGTGGATATATGTGTGACCTAATTTAGGTCTATGGTGACTTGATGAAGTGCGTTGGATGTGTGAATTATCCTTTTGAGAATATTTTATGAAAGCTTGAAGCTAAAAGTTGGTTTTTTTGGTAAATGAGAAGTGCATATTAGGTCGACCTAACTGATGCTTGTAGAGATTAGATATATATTGGATAATCTTTGATGTTTACTAATGAAAATTTTGGTGTGTTGTGAATGTGAATGTAAAGAAGAGTGAATATGATGGTGTGTTAAGTCAGTTTATTGAGCTACATTGGAATTGAATCTACACTTACTAGGTGTACTCCATTAGTTCATTTTCTGGCTATAAGCCATTTTCTGTAATTGTAATTCTATAGGCAATGGGCCTTTGTTTCTGGATAGTGAGTCCTGGTAGTGAGCCACCCATTTTGTAATATCTTATAACCGGTTATACTATATTGTGAGCTAACACTCACCATGGTTTTTCCCATTTTTTGTTTTCCACATAAAAATCTTGGCATTCATGTGTATTGTGATTTCATGCTCTATTAATGCTATTAAATAAGAGTGAATATGATGAAGTGTGTTAATTCAGTTTACTGAGCTACATTGGAATTGAATCTACACTTACTAGGTGTACTCCATTAGTTCATTTTCTGGTTGTAAGCCATTTTCTGGAATTGTAATTCTATAGGAAATTAGCCTTTGTTTCTAGACAGTGAGTTCTAGAAGTGAGCCACCCATTTTGTAATATCTTATAACCGGTTATACTATATTATGAGCTAAGACTCACCATGGTTTTTCCCATTTTGGGTTTTCCACATAAAATTCTTGGTGTTCATGTGTTTTGTGATTTCATGCTCTATTAATGCTATTAAAGAAGAGTGAATATGATGAAGTGTGTTAAGTCAGTTTACTAAGCTACATTGGAATTGAATCTACACTTACTAGGTGTACTCCATTAGTTCATTTTTTGGTTGTAAGCCATTTTCTATAATTGTAATTCTATAGGCAATGATCCTTTGTTTCTAGATAGTTAGTCCTGCCAATGAGCCACCCATTTTGTAATATCTTATAACCGGTTATACTATATTATGAGCTAACACTCACCATGGTTTTTCCCATTTTGGTTTTTCCATGTAAAAATCCTAGTGTTCATGTGTTTTTTTTTTCTATGATGCATGGTGACTTTTACATGATGCTCGATGCTTGAATAATGCTCCTAAACACCTGAAAATCAGCTCTTGAAGTCTCTTGAATGCTCTTGTGAACTCAAATTTTCTATATTGCATGAATACTCAAATTGTTGTGTCACTTGATTGCTTGTTAGGTGAAAATGAGTGAAATAACCTTGTATTTATACTTGTTTATGCAAAATTTCCAAAAATTACAACACTACAAGCCGACATGAGATCTAGGAAGATAAAATTCTACCAATAAATTGAATTTAATTTAAATTTAAGCCACATAGGACTCACACTAGAAGTGGCATATGAGTCCCATTAGGCTAGGCTTTGGGACACATTTTTCAAGAAAAGCTTAGATTCATGTGAAATTAGGATTGAGGCCCCAAAACATAGGTGGGACCCATATTCCCAAGGTGGCATATGAGTTCCATATCACTAAATATGGTCTATACAATCCAAAAACACTTGAATTATGATTGGATATTTGTTTATGTCAAGATTATCATTAGAGAGATGCATTGATTAAGGCTTATGGATGCAAAATAAGGCATAAAGAAGCCCCATTAATAATGAAAACCCTAGATTAGTGTGAAAGTGTGGTACAACACTTTACAACACCTTAAATAAGGTACAATTAGGTCCACTTATTTCACAAGGGCCCAAGACATAATGTGAATGTGTTAAACACATTACAACACTAAATCAAGGCAACATTAAGCTCAATTTGACAACGAGGGCCCAAACTAATGTAGATTTTTAGAGGGATACATTTTCTGTAATTACATATATCCCCCACTTTAGTGAGAGAAGGAACTTGCTTCAAACTCACACTACAGTAGATAAACTCGCATCAAGAGGGCTCCAAGTGAACTGATGCTAGTTAGCGAAGATGACAATGATCAAGAGGGATGATCAAGCCCCCAGGATCAAGATCCTATAACAAACCAACATAAGTGCAAAAGGGGCATACATGTAAAATGATATAAGGAGCGACAACCAGGAACAAGCATACACTACCAAAGATAAAGAGAAATTTAAAAAAGAAAAGAAAAAGGAGGGCAGATCAAACTTCAATCATTTTTCCATCATGATGTGGATTAGATCTAGGTTATTTTTCCAGAAATTCACTCTCACTCTAAGGCAACAAAACTTTTAGGCTATTTTTTGGGTGAGTATCCAAATTGTGAGACACATACACACACGGATGGTATGTACCCACACAGAAGAAAGTGGCTATAGGAAAATCACACCTAAGTTTGGCTTCCCATTCAACCGGACCAAAGTTATACCTCCTGATAACTTTGATAAGGTGCCACAGAACAATGAACTTTGAGTTTTATTAGGCAACCAAATATTTGTATGCTTGATACTCATGAACAAACAAGATGGCTCCATGGGCATGCAAAGTGCATTATGCAAGGTGGCCATATAATACAAATTGTAAATGCAAAATAGTATAAGGTTTGTCTAAAGAAGTCTTGTTTAGTTCATGTAATGTCTCAACTTAGGGAACATCATGCCTAATGTCTCCAAGAGAGGACCAATCAAAGAATAGAAGATTCACAACTTAGGCGATGCAATGTATCGCATCAAGCCACTAAGAGTAATATGCTAAGAGAGATCACACTCTTGAAGGACATCACACCCAATGTCATCCACAAAGTGAAACAAGTATCACATGAAGTAAGAAGACTAGACAATGAAACATGAAAAATACAAAAATAATAATGCCAATGTATGCCCCCACTTTAAAGAACACCATGCTGTGAGCAATTACTTTAAAGTAGAAAATGATCAATGTTAACAATAAAGAAGACATGAGAGCTAATTTGTAAAGCCATATGCCAAGTCAAATGTTTCCAAATAAATCTATGTCATGAAAAGGACAAGATGGGTTTCCCCCAAAAATAAAATTCCAAACACATGAGGGATCCATGGATTTGGGATCAATATCATGTTCTTGTTACAATGATTTTAGAGATCTCAAAACTCTCATCATTCCCCAAATACTCATAGATCTAGAAGAATGACACAAAGAGAGTGAAAACAAAGAAAAAAAATTCAAGTCAACATGGAAGAGACATGAATATCTTGGTGCCTTGTGTCATCCCCAAAAGGAAAACACAAGAAAAATAAAAGATAACGGAAAATATTTTGGGTCAACATGGAAGAGATGTGAATGTCTCAATGCCTTGTGTCATACTCAAAAGGAAGACACAAGACAAATGAAAGGATAAAGAAAAAGATAAAAGATTTATAACATAGATAAGAAAGTAGGTACAAATAGAGGAATGCCATAAAGAGAGAGAGATACATCAAACAAAACATTATGGGGGATCACATTACGCATATGCAATCACACAAAAAACATGAAAAGAAAAGAGTAGTAAGACACATGTGATTAAGCTTATTAGTAGGTTCTTTGCATCCCAATAATTTTCATTGTATATCAAAGGTAGACAACTATCCAAAGGATCAACAATAAATGCATTACTAGGAAAAAGATTTCTAGTTCTTGCCCCCACTGAGTGCAAGACAAGAATGAGTTGAGGTAGGTGATGGGAAAGAGATCCTTGCATTTTGAAATGATTTGCAATAAATGTAAAGCATGTAATAGTGAGAATATGATGATTCTACAACTATTACATGGAAAGGAGCCAAAGATTCCCACTTTAAGGGACTGTTTCAATGATATCAAACTTTTTGAATATTTGTTTTAAAGCATGACACACTTCAATCCTATGTCTAAGGACTATATGGTATCGACAATGTAATGTATTTGTGTTCTTAGGATTTGGAGATCGATCTTGTCTTATGGGTGGTAAGGTAATCAGTCCTTGGTTTAAAGAATTTGTAAAGTTATTTTAGTGGAAGTTGGTGGAAAAGGGAATTTTATTTTCTTTAGTTTGTAAGGCCTTCGTCACTTGCTAGATTCACTGACTTTTCTAGTTGAATCTTGAGGAGGAGGACCTAAGGAAATCCTATCATCCTTATCATTTTTTTGAGGCATTGGTTGTTCTTTAGGAAGGATGACACTCATATCGGGAGGAGGATCGTGATATCCTAACCCTTTAGTATCTTTAGTTGGAATTCACTCTAAGAGTTGATGAATTTCATGTTCACTTGTTGTATCACATCCTTGTTTGCTCAAGATTATGAATCCTTTTCCATATCTCTCTTCTAGATTGATGGGAGTGTTGGCCACTTTGATAACATAGAAGGGTTGATTGTTTGCTTGATTAGAGGAAATAGGTTCACCTATTCTAGGGAACTTAGGCTCAACTTGTGTTTCAATTTTAGGATGTAAAAGATAAAACATCTCAAGTGGTGGGATTATAGGGGGTATTGGTTGTTTCATGGATTAATAAAAGGATGCATTAGTATCAAGGTTATTAAGGAAATCACTTAGGAATTTATTCAAACTATCTCCAATGATCTTAACATCATGAGGAGGACATGCATTAGGAGTTGAGTGAGCATGAGTAAGCTCAATTTCATTATGGTCATTTCCAAAACAACAACTTGACACATCCACGAGGGAATTCAAGGACATCCATAGCTTACCAAAGCACATATCCATGATTAAATGCAATGCAAAAACATAGAATAAAAGTTCTAAATGCAACTTTGAAATTATGCAATGTACATGATGAACCAAATGAAGGTATATGCACTTAAATGGATGAAACAAAAACTCTGCAAACAAAAACAAATAACTAACAACAACAAACAAAAACATAGAAATAGAGAATTTAATGTTGTAAAATGTAATTTAAAATATGAAGTGGGACTAAATCACCCAAAGAGGCACATGAGTCCCAAATATGGTTTCTTATAGGTTTAAGTGTTGAATAACAATAATAATAGAATACCCAAAAATCAGGAAAAACCACCTCTTCTAGGACTAAATCTCCTAGAGGGGCATATGAGTCCTAGTTTAGGGTTTTTACAAAGATTTCAGAAAATTCTATGTGAAAGTTTTTCTTTTTGGTTTGTATGATGTCTAGGCTAATTTCAAACGTAGATTTCAAATGATATGCAATGATGCAAGATGAAAAAATGCAACCTATATGCACTTTCACTAATGCAAGATTTAGAAACCCAAGATGCCAATTGACTAATGCAAACCCTAATGCAATGTTAATGCAAGCTAGATCTTGGATGATGATACACTCCAATTAAAAATTAAGATGTTCTAAATTTAGGTTCACCAAAATGTAATGATACAAATAGGGTTCTCCACCTTTTAGGAGATGAAGCACAACGGGATGATGTCCTATTTCACTATTATTACATTCAAGGAAACCTTAAAGATCTCACTCTAATATTGGAATGAAGGGAAGAGATCTGAAAAAGCATACATCCTAGGGTATGATTAGTAACTAAGGAATGGCTCGCCACCAAGCTAGGGCTCAGAAATAAAAATGATATGCAATATCTAATGGTTAAACCTAATTGAATATGTAAAACTTCACTAAATGACCTAGAAATGAATGTAAAACAAGATGGCAAGCTGGAAAAGTATAGAGGTACACCTGAAAACCTATAGCAACTTGAATGGAAACTTGAAATGCTAAAAAATATTGAAATTAATGCAAAGTGGGACTCATATGCCAGTCTAGGCGATTTCACCCTAGATTAGGGTTTCTAGGCAGGAACATAAATCTTGCAGAGATATGTCTAGAACATCTAAAAACTACAAATTTCACTAAACTAGAACTCATAAGCTAGAAGTGGTGTATCAGTCCAGTTTGGCCTTTTCAAAAATTCAAATTCTGAATCTACTCTTCAACCTCTGCTTTGTCTTCTCAACCTAGTTTCTAGATTTGAAATGTCAAAATCTGCTCTGTAGATGCCTCTTAATGATCTTCTAAACTAGGTGACCACTTTGATGACTTTGGACACTTGACAACTTATTTCCACTATTGATCTTCAATATGTATTCAACCTAGATCTACAAATCACACACCAAAGAGGGGAAAATGTAGTTTTGTTAGTGGAAAAGGGTTTTCCTTGGTCAAACTCTGTTTTGGTAATCAAATCTTGTAATGAAATTAAATGGAAAGGAGGAATGATGAATGAATAAAATGCAATGTTACAACTCACCAAACCCTAGAAATAAAGTGTAACAAATATGTATGAGATGGCTCCAATGGATGTAGCTATTGAATCTTGCTTGAATGTAATAGATCTTGAATGAAATACTTGCTTGAATCATGAAAACCTTGCATCATAATTGTTAGCTCTAAAACAAACATGATGCATGATGACTTTGACATGATGCTTGATGCTTGAATACTACTCCAAAACACTTGATAATAAACTCTTGAAGACTCTTGAATGCTCTTGTGAACTCAAATTTTCTATATTGCATGAATACTCAAATTGTTGTCACTTGATTGCTTGTTAGGTGAAAATGAGTGAAATATCCTTGTATTTATACTTGTTTATGCAAAATTTCTTGAAATTACAATACTACAAGCCAACATCAGATCTAGGAAGACAAAATCCTACAAAGAATTTGAATTTAATTTAATTTTAAGCCACATGGGACTCATACTCCAGAAGTGGTGTATGAGTCCCATTAGGCTCGGCTATGGGACACATTTTTCAAGAAAAGCTTAGATTCATGTGAAATCAGGATCGAGGCCCCAAAACTTAGGTGGGACCCATGCACCCAAGGTGGTGTATGATGAGTCCCATATCACTAAATCTAGGCCATACAATCCAAAAACACTTAAATTATGATTTTATGGTGGTTTATGTTCAGATTTTCCATGGAAAGATGCATTAATTAAGGCTTGTGGATGCAAAAGAAGGCCAAATAAGGCATAAAGAAGTTCCATTAATAATGGAAACCCTAGATTAGTGTGAAAGTGTGGTACAACACTTTACAACACCTTAAATAAGGTACAATTAGATCCACTTAGTTCACAAGGGTCTAAGACCTAATGTGAATGTGTTAAACACATTACAACACTAAATCAAGGCAACACTGAGCTCAATTTGACGAGGGCCCAAAAAAATGCAAAAATGTAGAGGGATACATTTTCCATCATTATAGGAGGTTTAATTAAATAATTTAGATTATTTTATCAAATAAGATGAAAAATTAGCATGAAAGGGTGAATTAATCAAATAATATTAATTATCTAAGTAATAGAGGAAAATGGTGAATATAATTAAAAAATTATTTAATTAAATAGACGAAAATGATTGAATCAGGGTAGAAATGGTGTTAGTTATTGAATCAAGATGTGATATTAATTAGGATATTTTTGGATGTCAACATTTTTCCCCTCTTTGAAGCAAGGTAACTACTACATTGCTTTGAACAACTGATTCGACTTGGACTAATAATGCTACTCAAATCAAAAATTAAAAAAAATCTACTTTTTTTTGGATGCCCCACTATGCCCTAGCGAAAAAGATGAATATTGACATGTTATCCCTTGAGAGATCAAATGGAAAAAATTAACTTTTGGGTCGATCTCATGACAACGATGCAGGATTGGTTCAATTGCAAAGAGGATGAAGAAAAAGCCTCAAGATATTAATAAAACAACCATGATAGGTCATAGAGCGAGAAGGAGATTAAGTGCTAAAACCCTAGGTCTAGCAATGCATTCAAGATACAAACCCTAGGTTTTCCATGCATATATAGGATTTTTCGTCACTTTAAAGCTCATTTGCACACTTTGATTTATGAAATTTGAGAGAGCTCAGAGAGATTTTGTGAGAACACCTATAGAGCACCTGACAAAATGGTTGACCATGTGCTTCCACCACACTACACAAATTGAGTTTGAGACTTCTAGTAGCTATCGGACGTAGGACCACTAGTATGTACCCTAAAATAATTTCCTTGCATGCTTTTTGATGTAGCAAAATTTAGGGTAGAACAGGAAAAACAAAGGCATCGTTATTTCAATGATGCTTCTTTTATGGTCAGTGACACATTTTCCAGTGATGCCTTTGCACTAGGGCATTGCTCCAAAGAATATGTTTTGTGATTAAGTATACTATGACACTTTCATAAATATAACCACATCTTTGCAAATGAAATTTCAATGCAATTGCATGATTTCATACCTACATTTTTTCCAAAATTACAACGCTTTTGTAATTCTATCATTCTTTTTCATTTTACCGACACTTTTTCCTAATAGTGATGCATATGCTTACATTACAAAGCAATGCATTTTCCCTAAAGGCTCTCATTTGCATTTTAGGTTTCTTGACTTAGAATTTTTCCTCCTTTTTTAAGAAAAATGGTGTTGTGCATGTTGTGTGTGTAGGAGAGATTCCATCCATTGCTTTAACATGAGCTGAAACTGAGGATTCTAGGGAAAATGATCAAATTTGAGGATGAGGATGATGAGTTATAGGGTGTAGTTAGAATTTACTATGTTTGCTATATTCTTGAGATTAGGACACACTTGGCGATGTTGGTTGCACTTGAGAAGTAGTGGCATTTTGAGACTTCATTATTTCATCTTCCGATAGGTGAAGCGATGGTTACCTAGAGGATGTGTGGTGCATCCTTTGAGCGCCCATCCATGGAGTGAGAGTGATTTATGATGTGGATGCCATGTTTCAGGTGCTTGGATTTGCTCTGCTAGAGGTGGAGAGTGGTAAGATTTACCTAAGGAGATATGAGGGATGTATCACTAACTTGGCCTTGGTGATTGCAAGACTTATCATAGGTGTCTTGATGCCAAATATGAGGAATTGTGGATTCAATGTTAGCTAGGGTGTAGTGTTGGAGTGTATTATGGAGGATGTATGCACTTATGCTTGGGACACATGCATTTTAGCTACATTATACCATGACATACATTTGGTGGTCTATATGAGGGGTGTGAGCTTATCTATCAGAGTTACATTGTTGCACATATGGGCTTGGGAGCACTTCTTCGTGCTTAGACTAGTTATTTCCCTAAGACATCGAAGATGAGGATCTAGTGGTGTATAGATATGTAGGAATGACTACACTCCACCACACAGGTGCAACACATATAGATTACTTGAGGAGAGTCATTGATTATGGGTCTATGCAAGATCATGGGGGTCCAAAAAGTGGTAATGTGAAAAAAAAGGCATTTTTAACTCGCCCAAAAAATGTGAAATTTTTCTTTGACTTTTTGTAAGATTGGGTGGAAAGTACTAGTGTCAAACCTAATACCAAACCAAAACAGATATCTAGTTCAAAATGGATACCTGTTTTAAAATAAATATCCATTTCTATACACATATCCATTTAGTTTAAGTAAGAAATTTTCATTTCGTCAGGTCTAGGCCCAACCATTTTTTTTATTTTATATATTATAATTTTTTTTAATATATATAAGAATGTTTTGTAATATATTTATCATATAGCATATGAAAATTAAATTAAAAAATATTATAATAATGTTTTTTTAAAACATTATTATAATATTTTTTAATTTAATATTATATAATAATATATTTAATATATTATAATATTATAATATTAAATATATTATATTATAATATAATATATATTATACATTAAAAAAAAATGTTGCCAATAAATATATGGTTGGGTCTTAGACTTGACCATATATTAAAAATAGTATAAAACAGGAAACAAATATCCATTTCAAAATGGGTATCCCTTTCTTGTTTTATAAAATAAAAAAGAAAAACCCGAGAGCTCATTTTTAGCTCACTGTGTGTGGGTTTCTCTACTTTCCAACTCGGATATCCATTCCTAGTGAATCATTTCCTCAAAATAAATCGAATTTGAAAGGTACGTTTGGATTTTTTATGTTTTTATTCAATTAATATTATTTTTGCATTATTTTTTTTAATTTTACTCAAAAATAGGGTATTTAATAAGTTTTTTATTTCATTAAAATCAATGTTAATTTTGAAATTTTTTATCAATTAATAGATGTAAAATGGCTAAACATGAAATCCCAAACCCCGCACAAGATGAAAACCCTCCAAATCCTCCTTCACTATGACTGTTGTTTCCAAACCAAAACATCTCAACAATACATGAATCTATTCATAGAAATTTACATCAATTGAGAAATGTATGTTGAATGTATGAGACACTCACTGAGCTATCATACATGAAAAACACTTTGGAAAAAATCATTTCAAATGTTGAAACTTTGGAAACTCAACACAATTTATATTTTCACAGTGGCGAGAGGAACAAAGGAAATTTTATGTCGATGGGTTATCATATGATAAGGTGAGGGCACTTGATATTGACAAAGGCCAATTTTCCTAGTTATTCATCAATCAGAAAACAAGAAATCCTATTAATGTGTAGAAGCCAAAATTTTCAATTAAATGGTGCACCCATAGAGGCATACTAGATAATTTCTAGAGATGTTGGTGGATGGTTTTTGATAAACCACCCAACCAAAATCTTGATGTCCCCTAGTATTTTCTCTAAAAACTATATATTGAGTTAGTCCAACGGAAGCATGTCAATTACTTTGACATGTGATATTTCTAGGGTGTTGGTAGAGGGATGCCATAGGATAGACCTAGAGCACACCAAGTCACCCCAGTTCATCCTACTCCACCTATTGATGCCTCAACTCCACTACCTTACCCTGATATTTCTTTAGATGCAAGGACTCTGAGCATTCATTCCTTGCATTCATTGAGTGGTCATTTGGTCACGCAAAGCCATCATGTTGTGTATCCATTTGACAATGCATCCCATCATGATGGTGTTGCACCTGATACATCCCAACATGATGGTGGTGCACCTATTGCATCAACTCCCACTAGTACACCATCATTAGCTCCCACTGGTAAACCATCCTCTTCAGGACATATTTGTGTGCCTCATTACATGACACACAATAATTTATGTTTTGGTCCTCTCTAATGGTCCACTAAGGCTTCCATAGACACATTCTACTATGAGTTTCATGATATGTCAAATGTAGGAGTTGATAGGGCACAGAGTACACCATTTGTAGGAGAGACATAAATTGCCATGGATGATATGGGAGGACCGATAATACTTAAAGTAATTTCATAGTGTGTTTTATGTAAATTCTTTCATATTTTATGATAGTTGTACTAATATATGTTTATGTGTTGGAATACTTAATAGGTTTTGATAGAGGAGTAGATGTTGCAAGTGCAGGAGGCTACGCATACAACCATTTCATTTTTCCTAGAGAATCAATACACGGTATTATTTAAATTGTTATTTTAGATGTTAATTTTTAAAATCTATTATGTTTAAATACATGTACTACATAGATTGATAGTTAGATAATGTAATATTTTCTTTATATGTAACAACTTGGTTCTTATAGAGCCTTGTTGACTAGGTTTGACCCATTGGATGAAGTTGAACAACAAGTATTTTTTTTTTTATTCTTGACATTATGATTATATGTGTGTGTGCAAATAAATTGTGTTACATTCTTGTCTTTTTTTTATATAGGAAACCATCTTAGTTGCTTCATCCACTATGATCCCATCTAGTTTCATAATATCATAGCAAGTATGTGTTTATTTTATATTCCAAATATTTACATTTAGATAGGAGTAGATATGTATTTAGTAGATATGATTATTTGTCAACAATTATATGTTAATTTGTATCATTTTTATTTTCCTACTTGGTGCATGAGCATGCGGGTGGACAAACAATCAACGCCAACCAAAAATATTGTGGGTTACCTATTTTTCTCAATTTTGGTTTAATTTGAATTTATTTCTCACCATACTCAATCTCATTCTAGTGATGAATTGGATGATTATGGAAGGTGAAAGTGAAAATTTAAATGTTGATTGATTTTAATCAATATAACCCTAACATCCATAATAGCATGTGACATTTTTTCAAATGTTGTATTTGCAACTACTTGGTAGATGTGTATGTGAAGTGTGAGAGCATAGCACAAGTACATGAATCATTCAACCCATAGCCACATACGATGTTGATTTGAAAAAAGTGGATTTGTTGAAGAAGTATTAGCAAAATAATGAGAGGCATAATGCCAAATAAAATATTTCTTGCCTAATTCATCTAGGAAAATAACACTATAATATTGAATCTTAAATAAATGTTTTAATGTTTAATGAAAAAGGATCAAAGGAAGATTAAGGCACCGCACCATGTCAATGGAAAACTAAAATGCAAGATGATTTAATAGCTAAGGAAGGAGAGAATAATTCCACGCAAGAAGGTAAACAACCAGTTTAGAGAGGATGTGAGGAGGTGTGGTGGGGAGACATAAGGAAAAGAAAAGAAAATTTGTAGCAGGGGAATCTGATGGGATGGCAACATGTGAAGGAGGGCTCGATTGGAGACTTGATGAAAAGGAACCTCTCTTACCATTTATAGCTAGTTTAAAAATCAATGAATGGAGGAAGCAAACAAAGGGCGAAGAAAAGGCCACAGATGGTAAAGGAGAGTAGGCAACAAGTCTTAAGAGAGTTCTCGATTGGGGCTGCATAGGAAGAAGTGTAAGGAGTTACTCATGGATAGTATTTGAAAGGGAGTTGATGTCACTCTAAAAGCTGTGACTGCTAAATGAATTAGAGGTGGATAATGAATAGTTTGTGTATAAGTTCAAAGAGGAGCACCATGAGAATGAAGAGTAGATTGGGAGTGGATGGCATAGTAGAGACACAAGGTGGGTGAAGTTGCATTGGAAGGTAGAGAAAATCAATGCAAGTTACTCTTACAAGTAATTAAAATTCAGTGTAGATTGGGAAAGAGTGTCTATGGAGATGCTGAAGTTGTGGATTATGAAGATCATATAAGCAGAAGGAAATGGCATGAGATGGTAGTAAATGTAAAAGAAAACATTTTGGTAATACAATTATTTTAATATATGAGTTAAAACTAATGAGATTTGAGTTTGTTGCAATCTTGGTTTATGGAGTGATGAAACTAGGTGGAATTGTGCTTGCGATTTTGTTTTGAGATTTGAGTTTGTTGGAAAAGGGGAGTACCCTCTTGCATCAATTAGTTTCAGAGCAGAGAATACTAACCATGGATAGTATCCACCAAGATTTGTGAGTGTTGTGTGAGCAAATTTCCAACGAGGAGGCAGATCATACTTAGTGGAAAGTGTGTGAAGCAGTAGAGAAGAAGCTCGAGAGAGCTATTGCAAGTGTGAGGAATCCTAGAAGCAAGAGAAAGAGCTTGAAGCAATAGAGGAAACTTGAGAAGTGATGAAAGATTGTGAGAGGTCAGATTGAAGTAGAAAAAATGGTTTGGGTTGTGAGGAGACCCGTGCATATACTATTTTTGGAGAAGTATTGGGATAAAGTGTAGGATGAGGTGATTGAAAAGATGGTACAAATAGTTTGTGAAGAAGTAGGAAAGATCGAGGTGAGGCTCGAGATATTGGAGTAGAGTGTTGGGAAAAGTGGGAGGAAAGTGGTAAATAGGATCAAGAATAAGAACAAGAATAGTAGCCTAAGATGGAAAGAGGAAGATATAGCCCCTATTGAAGAACTAGCAGTAGAGATATGCCATGAGGAAGGCATGAAGAGAGAAGAAGAAAGTATTGAGATGAGTAGCAAGGAAGTCGTACCTAAAAGAGAAGGGGAATCATACTTGTTCACTCAACTATTGTTGATTGAAAAAGAATGGGTGATAAAGCTTGTTGGTGCAACGAAGAAAGAAGAGCAAGAAGTTCTAGCTAATGTGGAGGGGGAATATGTCATAGTGAATTTTGGTGTCGTAACTATGAGTGAAATTGAGGTAAATCAAATTTGTGAAATTATTTCATTTTTAGTCTAGAAGATGAGATGGATAGAGAAAAATGCCATGTAGTAGATGTTGTGTGGTTGCGTGTAGAGCTAGTTGAGAATTTTGTAGGGTATTGGTGGAGGTGGACAGTTAGATGTGGGTTTGAACCCATAAAAGAGGAGGGAAGTGTGGAAATCATTTAATGGAGGAGGACAGGCTTTGGTGAATGTGATTCTATGAGTGGAAAGAAGAAGAGGGTGAAGTGTTGTTGGAGGATGGTGGTGTGTATTCCAGCACGATGCTAGCAAAAGGTAGAAGAAAGATTAGTTTTCAACACTTGACCAATGAAGGAGTTTGCTACAGGTTGATATCAACCTAAAAGAGTGATTTCATCACTCAACTCCATGATTGTGAGCCTATGCTTACAATATTTCTACCCGAGGTGTCTAGTGAAGAAGCACACAAGTAGACTTGAACAATCAACACCAACCAAAAATATTATGGGTTTCTTTTTTTTTCTCAAATTTTGTTTAATTTGAATTCATTTCTCGCCATGCTTGATCTTGTTCTAGTGATGACTTGGATGATTATGGAAGGTTAAAATGAAAGTTTAAATGTTGATTAATTTTAATCAACATAACCCTGACATCCATAGTAGCCTGTGACATTTTTTCAAATGTTGTATTTGCAACTACTTGGTGGACGTGTATGTGAAGTGTGAGAGCATAGCACAGGTACATAAATCATTCAACCCAAAGCCACATATGATGCCAATTTGAAAAAATGGATTTTTTGAAGAAGTCTTAGAAAAATATTGAGAGGCATAAAGCTAAATAAAGAATTTTTTTCCTGATTCATTAGGTAAAATAACACTATAATATTGAATCTTAAAAAAATGTTTTAATGTTCAATGAAAAGGGATCAAAGGAAGATTAAGGGGCCATGCCATGTCAATGGACAACTAAAATGAAAAATGATTTATTAGCTAAGGAAGGAGAGGATAAGTCCATGCAAAAAGGTAAAAATCTACTTTAGAGAGGATGCGAGGAGATGTCATGGGGATACATAAGGAAAAAGAAAGAAAATTCATAGCAGGGGAATGTGATGGGCCAGCAACATGTGGAGGGCTCGATTGGAGCCTTGTAGAAAAATAAGATCTCTTACTAGTGATAGCTAGTTTAAAAATAAATGAATGGAAGAAACAAATAGAGGGGGAAGAAATGGTCACGGATGGTAAAGGAGATCAGGCCACAGGTCTTAAGAGAGAAAAAAAAATTATCTTGCAAAAAGATATTTCGGGACTAGGGCTACATAGGAAGAACTGTAAGGAGTTTCTCATGGATAGTCTTTGAAAGGGAGTCGATGCCACTCTAAAAGTGGTGACTGATAAATGAATTAGAGGTGGATAATGAATAGGCTACATATAAGTTTAAAGAGGAGCACATGATAATGGAGAGTAGAAGAGGAGTGGATGATATAGCAGAGACATAAGGTCAGAGAAGTTGTGTTGGAAGGCAGAGAAAATCAATGTAAGTTACTCATATAAGTAAATAAAATTTAGTGCAGATTGGGAAAGAGTGCCTATGGAGATTTTGAAGTTGTGGATTATGAAGATAATATAAGAAAAAGGAAATGGCATGAGATGCCAGTAAATGTAAAATAAAAAAAATTGTAATACAATTGTTTTAATATATGAGTTGAAACTAATAAGATTTGAGTTTTTTGTAATCTTGTTTTATGCAGTGATGAAATCCGAAAAAGTTGTGAGTTTGATATTGTTTTGAGCTTTGAGTTTGTTGGCAGAGGGGAGTACCCTCTTGCATCATTTCTATATTCATCTCCTCAACTCAACACTGTGATGAGTGTGAGACCATTACTTTATATGAGGACTCCTGATCATCCTAAGGAACAATCATATGCAAACCATCTTGCAGAAAATAGAGCAAGACTTGAGGTAAACAAGAATTACATTATTGATATAATATAGTACATGTATACTAATTTTGATGGTAAATTCGTAATTTATAAATGATAGTATTTAAGTTACTATTTACTAGTCTATCTTGTCAACCATTCACATAATTAATCTAATTTGTAGTTTGAATTGTTATTGTGTAGGAAACTTCAGAGCAACTAAGTTCGTCGAGGAGGCTCAATTTTGATGGTCCAACACATAATTAGGATTTGATATAGATTAATATGTACTTAGGGTTTAATAGCTCTTGGGATGACATATATGCCACAATTTGTAAAACTTGTTGTAGAACTTGTTTTGAGTAGGCATATATGCCAATTTTGTATATGCACAAACACAATTATTCTACATTTTGATATATAAGAATTGATATTCAATCTAATTTTTTCCTCGTGTGCATGTCTTTCTACTTTGAATTTTTAAAATGGAATGTATAATTATCTTAGAATGGTTTAAAGTTATGATCAATAATGTATGCTATAGATTAATCAAATTGCATTTTAATAGAACTTATGGATTACAATTGGTAATCCATCTATGTTAGAGTTTATTCATATTAAGGTTCACATACATTACATTCCATGAGACTACATTTATTTAAGGAGTTTTTTCAAAAAATTCACTGTCTTTTCTACTATACCACATTTTTGATACATGTCTATTGTAAGAGAGGGGGACCAACCACACCAACACTCCAGGTCATGGAGAGCCAAGAGCGGAAGGATTCCCTAACATACCTCACTCTAAAGGGGTGTTTCAAATAGGGATTGAGAATGATGAGTACTATAAAGTACTTCTATCACTCTTTATACCTAAAGTCCAAGTTTAGGCTAAGCGAGTTGGTTTCAGAGTCAATATTGCACCCTAGATAGCTCTCTGTCTGAGGATGACATCATAGTTCTAGGACAATAGTGTGGCACACTAGTGTCTCTCAGGCGTTCTAGAATTCATATAGCTAGAAAACAAGAAGTAAAATATAAACTACCTAAACATGTACTAACAACCTAGTTGGTTAATCTTAAGTGAACAAAACAAAATGATAAGGTATGAAAAGTACAAAAAAAGATGATAAAGTAGAAAGATAAAATATAGGGTGACAAAGATGATCTCAAAAAAGCATTTGTTCACCAGCTAGATGAGCCACGTATACGTTTACCAACACACAAGAAAGAGGAGGAAATCTTGGGGCTAGATAGGGGCCTACCTCAATCAAACCCCCATTTTGGTGTTTCCACCTCCATGAATAGCCAGAAAGCAACAGAGTAGAAATATGCGAAAAAAGAAAGTAAAGAAAGTAGAAGTTGCAATAAATGCTAACAAAAAAATACTATGCTACTCAATCAAATTAAAAAAGAGAGGAGTGAAATGTTACCACCTCCACCCAAAAGCTCACTAGCTAATGGAGGAGATATGGACTTGAAAAAGTCACCACAACTGCAATTGTGATGAAGGGAGGTCTTGCAAGAGTCTAAGCACATGTCTATAGCTTGCTTCACACTTGCAATGTGGAGTTGATGGAGCTTCAAAGTTGTTGTACTGGAGTGTTGAAGTGTTTCTTGAGAGTAAAGTGAAGTGAATGAAAGTCTAGAGATCCAAGATGAACTGAGAATTGACGAATTTGAAGGAAGAATGAAGAAGAATCTGCCATTTTTTGGGTTGGTTGCTCGAAGAGGGACGTTACAATTTGACCCCAATTGGGTGTGTAACACCTCTTCCAACTTCAAATGCAAGAATCTGTTAGGGACTACAGTGTGCCACACAAACATTCATATGCTACGCATTTTTCCCTGAGAAATATTCTCTCATCAACACAAAGGATAAATTCCAAATGGATTGAAGGCAGGAGGGTGATGTGAAATTTTTCCTTCATATTTGATTTTATAAGGTGAGGGTGTGCAAAAGGGGAATTTTTGTAAGGGGTGCAAATTCACTCCTATATAATTTTCCCCCACTTTATCAAGCATGAGTACTCATGAGTGCTTCAGTAAAGTAGATCGAAGAGTTAGTAGGGTTAGAAATTTATACCTAGACCATCGAGGAAGCAAACCATGATCTAGTGAACTTGAAAGTGGAGGGAAAACAAAAGACTTCATAAATACTCTCCTCAAGGAGGAGTTTCAAACAAAAGACTCCATAGCCCCGCAGAACTATGAAGCTATACAAAGTACATCGAAGGTCCTTGGACCAACAATGGAAAAATCCCATAGGATGAAAGTATCTCACAAGCTTGCAAACCTTCATGGAGGAAACCCCCAAGATCTCTCACATGAAGTCTCATGAAGTAAGCACCTTACAAGCCCGCAGACCTGCAAGAAGGAATCCCCCAAGATCTCTCACATGTAGGAAGCCTACAGATGTAAGCATTGTTCAGGCCCACATACCTACAAGGAGGAAACCCCCAAGATCTCTCACATGGAGGAAACCCAGAGATTTAAGTACCTTATAGGACCACAAACCTATAAGGAGGCATGCCCCAAGATCTCTCACATGGAGGAAACCTAGAGAAGGGGACTCTACAGAGTCAAATTGGAAAGTGGTTTTATAGGAACACCTACAAAGCAACTTGATAATCCATAGATAGAACATGTTAGAAACCAACGCAGCCATGCAGGAAAATTAGTGGACAATCACTTAAACCATCGACAAATTAGAAGGCTTTCAAAGGTTTCTCTCGGGAACCCTTCAAAATAAAAGGGGTCCAGTCGAGGGACAGACTATTTGAAAGTGTAAGAGAGACATTTTTTCTCAAATCAATTTTGTAAACAAAAATTTTGGCACTTGAATGCTTTCTAGCCCTTCTAGGGCTTTTCACCTAAAAGGGGAAAGATGGGCCAAAATGCATTGTAAATATTCAAAGATTAATGTAAAATGGATGCAATATTCCTAGATGAGATAGACTAAATGCAAATAATTGATAAAAGCTATTGATTATCTATGCAAAATTAAGAAATACAAAATGTTTCAAAACACAATGTTGTATTCAAAAGACCTATAAAGATGAATAGAAATGCAAGTAAAACAAAATAGAAAGCTATAAAATAGAATATGTGTGCCTATAAACTTGTCGAGGAAAGAAAATGACT
>VDFB02347096.1:0-35752 GCA_007258455.2 Sequoia sempervirens
ACCCTAGACACGCCCTCACCTGGATTTGAAAATTCCAAACTCTCGCTCATCGCTCTCTCATGAGTTTGATGTCCCTCTATATTTCCTCTATAAAATATATGTAGAGTTTTCTTTAGGTTGCCATGTCAACTATTTCGACTTTAGAGATTTCTGTAGGTAGAGGAATTCCTCAAGATATACATGGGTTAATGCGACAAATGTAAGTTTCATTTATTCCCTCTCCTCCTATTCCTTCTTCACCTCCAATAGCACACCCATCTATTTTTGCAGATGCAAAAATTAGGGCCTCCATGTCATACACTCTTTGACTAGCCATTTGATTACATAAAGTTCTCAATTTGCACAACTACATGATATTGATGCTCCTCCTAGTGGATTGATTGATATTGGTGGACCAGAGTTGTCTACACATATTTTTTTGCCTCATGATTGCACTACATGCAATCAATTATATTTAGGTCCTCTCAAAGAGTCTAGTGAGCCACCCTTAAACATGTTTGAATATGATATCCCTTGTATGACACCTTCATGAGATGAGAAAATAGGGTCTAGAGTAGAAGTGGAGGAATCAAAGGAAAGAACACAAGTATGACCATAATGGGTTAGAGAAGAGGAGAAAGGTCAATATTTCTTATAGTTAAAATTTAAAGTTATTTCATAGTGTATCCTATTTGAAATTAATATAACATAGATTAGGAATAATGTATATAAGAGGGATAACAATTGATGACAAAGGAGGAGCTTATATAAGTTTATCATGGTACTCTTTCAACCATTCAAATTGGCCTAGAATTGATGGAATAACTTTTTATACATTTCTAACCTTTTTTTATTGTTTCTATTTCACTTTTTGTGAATAATTTGTATTAATTTATATCTTGATCTCATTTTACTTTTGTAGTCTACTCAAAATGTGAATTAGGTGGCACCTCTTACAATATTTTTTAGTAGAACACTTGATCATCCTAAAGGACCATCATTCGTAGAACAAATATCAAAGAAACAACAAAGAGTCAAGGTAATTTAATTGATAATTTAGAGAAATTGAGGTTGATTGTAGTGATTTAGATGTTAGTTTCAAATTTATTATGATTATATGTATACAAACAATCTTAAATTTTTGCGAATTTTTATATAGGAAATTGTAGTTGGTTCATCCATGACGAGTCCTTCTTAGATAATGGAAGAAGCCTCAATGATGGTATGACTTTTTATAATAGAAGAGTTTATGTTTAGTAGTCTAGATTTTTAATTTACACATCTAACCTCTTTTTATTGTATGTATTTCCTTCTTTGTCAATTATTATACATTAATTTATATAAATTTTATTCTACTTGGTATAGTTTATTCTGAAATTGAGTGATGTGGTTCCTTTACCATCATGATTTGGTAGGAATCTTGATAATCTTAAAAGACCCTCATTTGCAAAACATCTATCAAAAAAATAAAGAAATTATAGTTGAGTATAGTGATTTAGATGTTATTTTTAAATTTTTAAATTATAGTAGATAGATTTTTATTTACTAGTCTAATTTATTTACCATTGAGCTAATTAATCAAATATGTGGTTTGACTTGTTATCGCAAATTCAAATTTTTATCCATCAAGTGGCATCAAGATGATAGATTTTGATGATCCACAATAAGTTTAGGATTCACTTGATACATAGGGTCAATTGGACAAATAGGATTTCATACATAACTATTTGGCATGCACATTGTATATATATCTTGATATGGGCTCTAGGAAAATTCACCGCCAACAATTCATCACCAACAATTCACCCCCAAAAATTCATTGCTAGTAATTCATCATCGTGATATATTCATCATGTATAAAATTCACCACCAGCAATTCATTATCATGGTATATTCACCACGTATGCATTTTTCAATATTTAAGTGGCCAAGAGCACCCAAAAAAGAAAAATTACAAAGACATTATTGAACACATAAAAAAGGTATACGTGGTGAATATACCATGATGATGAATTTTTGGTGGTGAATTGTATGCATGATGCATAGGTCATAGTGATGAATTGTCGGTGGTGAATTGTTAGGGGTGAATTGCTAGCGGTGAATTTTCCTGATACCCTTGATATGACATATGCCGCATTTTATAAAAAAATGTTTTGAGTTGGTATATATGCCAAATTTATACATATGTACACAATTCTTCTACACTTTTATATATAAAAATAAATTTACAATATAATTTGTTCCTTGTGTGCATTTTTTCCTACTTTTAAATTTAAAATTTGAATGTATAATCACTTTAGAATGGTTAAGTTATGGAAAATAACATGTATAGATTGATTTCTTGTAATTATGATTACTATTATGATAGTCACAGTTAGATATATGGTTATCTTCTAATAGCATGCGACTATTTTCTATTCAAATACCCTAATTAGTAAAAATTAATAAAAATAAGTATGATGACAATCATAAGAAATATTACATACACACACATATATATCTATATATATAATATTTATTTATGATAAATTATACCAACATGTTATGGAAATATTAGGGCATTGAGAGATCAATTTGGAATCATAAATTTTGTGGGAAAAAACTAATTGCATCAATATAAATGAATCATAAAAAGTAGTGACACATATGCATGGAACTATCCCTAGCTTAATCATTATATGGATTCCTACTTTCAATAATCATAATAATCATAACATTACCAAATGGTACTATCCTTAGCTTAATTATTGTATGGATGCTAAATTTTAATAGTCATAACATGTAGGAGGTTTTGGTATACTACATTATACGTGCCTAATACCTCATAAGAACTTAACACAACTTGGTGTATTATCAAGAAGTTGGTGTTAGCTATTTTAAGCACGTAGGATGATCATGTGGTTAATAATAGGTTTAGGTCAATCCCTCTAAGGATTTTCATACATAAATTTGAGTTAAATATAATTCACTTGAATAATGATCCCATACTTTATTGCTCTTAGGTCTCTTAAGAGACTTTGCTAGAAGCATTTACTCCAAAAATATTGGGAGACTTTAGGTATGAAATGAGACTTTCACTAGCATTAACTTAGCCACCCTAATGTGTTGGCATAACTGGTTTAGTCCCATGAGGAAAAGAATAAACAATATGGCTCATGGCACCATTACATTGAGTGTTATTGATGTATTTTAAAATAATGCATTCATTATTAACATGGTCAAATATTGATGAGTTGACCAACATTGAGAGAGATTAATATGGTGGGAATCCATATCTACCTATATGTCCACATAGAACATTCCTAAGTGCCACAAAGTTTGAGAACTACTTTGTCATAGTTTAGTAGTTTTCTGCTCTTATGGCTCTTAAGAGACTATGTCGAAATAATGTAACTTGCAAGGATTTGGAGACTCGGGGTATAAATGAATGCCTCCAATAGTAGTCACCGACCCACCCTAATGTGTTGGTGCCATAGGTTTGGCTCCACGACACACAAAATAAAAAATATGATTCTTGCCACATTTATATTGCTCTAAACTAACACATTTTGCAAGAATGCATTCATTGTTGGCATGGTCAAATTATGACGAGTTGACAAAAACCTAGAGAGATTAATGTGGAGGATCCCATATCCACATGTAGGTCTAGATAGAACATTCCTAAGTGGCATGAGATCTGAGAACTAATCTATCATAGTTTAGCTTAGAATTATTGAAAGAATCAATAAATGAATAAAGTACTCCCTACCATTGAACCACCCATTCAAACATGTTGGCACAATAGCTTTGGCCCCATGATACACAAAATGAAAAATATTTTTCTTGTCACATTTACATTGCTCTCAACTAATGCTTTTTGCAAGAATGCATTCATTTTTGGTATGGTTAGCTCATCATGGATTGAAAAATACCAAGAGAGGTTAATGTGGAGGGACCCCATATCCACTTACAGTAGAACTAGATGAAACATTCCTAGGTGACACAAAATGTGAGAGAAACTCCATTATAGTTTGAAAGTTTTTTTCTCTTAGGTCTCTTATGAGATGACATTAGAATAGTATAGCTTGGAATAATTTGGAGACTTGAGAAATGAATAGAGGCCTCCCCTAGCATTCAACCACCCACTTAGACATGTTGGTGCTTTCTGTTTGGCCCCATCACACACAAAATGAAAAATATGTTTCTTGCCACCTTTGTACTGCTATCAACTAATGCCTTTTAAAGGAATGCATTCATTCTTTCCATGGTCAAATCATGATGAGTTGACCAAAATTGAGAGAAAAAAATGTGGAGGGATTGTATATCCTCTTGTAGGTCAAAATAGAACATTCATAGATGGCATGAGATCCAATATGTAATATATGATAATTTAGATTTTTTTTCTCTTGGGGCTCTTAAGAGATGACATTAGAATAGTGTATCTTGGAATGATTGGGAGACTCGAGAAATAAAAAGAGCCTTCCCCTAGCATTCACTCACCCACTTAGACATGTTGCAACAATTATTTTAGCCCCATGGCATTGAACTAAAAATATGTTTCTTGCCATAATTGCATTTCTCTCAACTAACACTTTTTACTATATATCTTAAGTGCGCAAGGTGGATAAAGTCATCATAACCTTTGATATCATCATAACCTCATAAATATAATCAATCTAAGAAGTTAAAATGATTAAAGAAAAATAAATAGCTAGTTGGGAATAACCCCCTATAGATCAACTTCTCATTCCTCTTCAAGCCTCCCAAATTTTAGACACAACACATCAAGTTTGTGACAATGCATCAACCAACTTATCAATTTATTCCTCTTTTAGGTTACTCTTTGTTTCCTTTAGTTAAGGTTTCTATATTTTTCCTTCCATACCTTGTTGGACCAAATCAATAGTTAAAAAATGTTAGGGTGGGCTAGTGAAAGCTATTGGATGTCTTGTCTTGTTCCCAGATTCTCTCAATCAATCTAGGCTACATTGTATCAAGAGAGTATCTTAAGAGACCTAATAACAAAAGGTTATCAAAATTTGACACAAAAATTCTCAAAATTTGTGGCACCTAGAAATATATTATTTATGCCTATAGGTGGATGTTAGGCTTATCTACAATAGCCTATCCCTTATTTTTATCAACTCTAGGCCATTTGATCATTTTGAAAATAAATGAATTCTTCCAAAATGGCTTAGTGGCACTTAATGTAAAGTTACCAATAGCATATTTTTATTTCCATGACTTGTTAGACTAAACCAATAGTGCAAACATATCACTTGATAGGAAAATGAATTATATTGTATATCCCTTCTCATTCCAAGAGTGTCTCGATCAATCTAGGCTATATTGTATTGAGAGAGTCTCTTTAGAGACCTAACGAAAAAAGGTTGTTCCTCTCCTACTTTTATTTTTTGTGAGAATTATGTTTATTCAAAGATGGCTTTTCTACCATCTTTCCATATTCCTCTTATCTCACTTCTACATTTGATGCACCATGGTATGACACTTACATCCACACATGCTATAATTCATTCATCCATTAGGTTCATTTTTGATTCATCCATTAGATTCATTTTAGATTTGTTATTCTCTAAATATTTTTATCATAATTATTTCATTCATCCATTACATTCATTTTAGGTTCATTTTAGATTTGTTATTCTAAGCATATTTTCATTATAATCATTTCATTCATCCATTAAATTCATTTAAGGTTCATTTTAGATTTGTTAGTCTAAGAATATTTTCATCATAATCATTTCATTCATCCATCAAATTCATTTTAGGTTCATTTTAGATTTGTTAGTCTATGCATCTTTTCATCGCAATCCTTCCACTCATCCATCTATGAATTATCATAATATGCATATTATAGACACCTAAAAATGAATTATGTATTTTCATCTTATCATTTCATTGTTATCCTAATTTCTTTTATCTATATTAATTAAACATTTTTTAATTATTTAATTAAGTTAATATTTTCCTCTTTTCATCAATAATAATTAAATAATTTTTAATTATTTAATTTATTCATCATTTATCATTTTTCGTTCCAACATTAATTAAAATCAAATTTAATTTATCTTTTCCTCTATAATTGAATAATTTTCAAAAATTATTTAATTAGCTTTTTTCAAAAATAATTAAATTAATATTATTTCTACAATTACCATTTTGAATTAAATAAATTTATTTATTTAATTCTTCTAATTTCCCTCCTTTAGAATTTAAATTTTAGGTTTTAACCTATCTCTAATTCTCCTATCCATTGACTTTCTAATTAGTCCCCATCATTGATCAAATATCAAGTGAAGAATATAAATAGAAAGCTTTCATTCATTCATACCTCCTAGCACTCTTATGATCAAGTATTAGTACTTTTAGTATCAAGAAAATTATCAAGAAATTATCTATCAAGCATCCATTATAAAGCATCAAGCTTTCATTCTATTACGTTGATACCAAGGTTATGCTAAAAATATGAGAGAAATCTATATTAAGAATTCAAGTATTTATCAAAGAAATAATAGAGAAATCTAAGGTCTTTGCCATGGTATTATTGTTTATCATTTGATTTTATGCATAAATCTTAGGCTTTATTGAGTGATTGTTGAAGTGTGAATTTTGTACTTTCATTGCATTGTTACTATTTGTGATTTTCATTTTCATCATCCACTTTTTTACATGCCCAATGAGACCCACATCCCTATTAGACCTTTGTTTTCGAAGGTTTTTCTAACCCTATCTTTCTTGTTTTGAGCTCTTAAATGCAAAAATAATTTAGAGCAAACTTTTGTAGGTTGAAGGAAAAACCCTAATATTTTCAAATATTTTATCATATCTTTCAAACAACTATAAATTTTTCTACACAATTTTATTGAAGGTTTTGGATAATCTCAAGATGCTTCAACAAAAAATTAAAGTTTAGATCATCAATATTTGATGAGTTATTGGCATTTTAGAATTTTTATTAATTTTATTTTTAGTTCACAAATCAACAAAATTTTCATTAATATTTATATTTTTGGAAAGCTCTCAAAAATTAAATAGGGGTCTATTCTTTGTATTTTAATTTTTAAGATCAAAATTATGATGAAATTATCAACTAAGGAAAAACCCTAATTTTTGAAGAGTTTATCATATCTTTTAAATGGCTTGGAAAGTCTCTACAAATTATGTTTGGGATAATATCAAGAGGCTACAAAAAGAAAAAGACTCAAATCATCAATATTTGGTGAGTTATTGTTATTTTAGGGTTTTTCATAAATATGGATTTAAGGTTACAAATCAACGAATTGTTTGGAAAGCTCTAAGAAATTAAATAGGGGCCTCCTCTTTTATTTTAATTTTTAAGGTCAACATAGTGACAAAAAATCAGATCTTTGGAAATTAGGGTTTCACCATAAATATTATTTTTAGAACTCAAATTAAAGAATTTTTCATGAATTTTTTATATTTTTGGAAAGGTTTCAAAATTTGAATAGGGGTTTGTTCTTTGCATTTTTAATTTTGGGACTGAAAATATTGTAAAATAATTGGATCTAGTTTGACTAGGTGAAGATGAAAAAATTGAAGTCACAACCTTGTGATGAGCATATATTTTTCTAAACATCTATTAGCTACATTATAACACTATTTTATGATCCTTACAAGAGTTTTATTACCATTTCTAAAATCATAAGGAATCCATTGGTGCTATCATTGTTTGCATTAGACTATCTTGTTTTGCATGTTTTCACATATTTAAAATTGGGGGATAAAATTTACCATTCACATTTTTATTTGGGATCTAAAATGAATCATTTGCTTTTAATCCAAAGATCTACTTATGTATGCTCTCCTCTTGCACCTTAGAGTGATCTTCAAGATAAAAAAGTGCTCTTGCTTTTTTTTGTAGGCTTGTTTATTGGTCTTTGTGTGTAGAGTGAAAATTCAAAGGGTTGCACAAGCTAGTTTGGAGCTCTTCGCATTGAATCAAATTATCTTCTCAAATTTAGCATTTGATGTCAGGTACCTTCATTCTAATCAATATTTCTATCTTAAAATTTCAAAGTAACCATTATTTATTTATCATTTTTGGTATCATTGCTTCAATAAATCTTGCTTGTTGTGTCTTCCTCACATTTGGATTTGGGCTCTAAAATAAACAAGTTCCTATTAAATCCCTAAGATCTACTTATGTATGCTATCCTATATCTCACCCAATGGTGATCTTGAGGATTATAAATAAGTGATCTTGTTTTTATTTTAGGGGGCCTTCCTAGAGAAGTGATCACTCTAGGGGATGACCTCAACTGTCGTGTTTTGGTGAAGTATAAAGAGTGGGGGGTGAATCAAAAGACACACCTCTTGGAAGTGGAATATTTTCAATCTAGGCTAAGAATGTAATAAATTTATACTTTAGAGAAGTAAAGGTGGAGAATGGGTTACCCTCTACTCTTAGTTGTTTGACATTATTCCCTTTCATCTATATATTATGCCTCATGTGTCCTTGCAATATATCTAGAGGATACCCCTAGTTGAGCTTGTAAAGCCTAGTCAAAACTTATTTTCCATACCCACTTGAGTAGGCTTATTAATGTGTCTTATGTGTTTTATTTTTTAGATCACCATCTTCACTTGAAACTGAAGGGGAGATATCCATTCAAAATTGAGCCTAGGACATTGTATTTTCATTATATCTTTGTGTGTTTCTAATATTTGAATAAATTACAAAAACTCAAAAACAATTAAAAATCAAAACATTCCAAAATGTAACGAAAAAATAAAAGGTAAAATATCAAACTATCATAAGTATCAAACTATCAAATAAATAGATCTGGAAGATATATTTTATTGGAACTGTTTTATTGTCCTTGATACTATTTGAGGAATGGATAGTTTCTTGGTATCTTTTCTTATCATTATCAAAATTTATCCAAGTTCAAATTAGATATCCTATATTTTTATCTTTCTCTTATATAATTTGTGGATATACTAGCTTGAGAGCTTCAAATCTACTCTTGAGTTGAAAACCTTCACTCTTTATTAAGTTTTCTTGGAATCACAAGTCTACTTCAAGTACACTTTATCAATATTGATCTTTATCATCTTTCTTAGACTTACAAGTCTATTTAAAGTAAGGAGACTTTATAATTTTATTAATCAATAGATCATTATCATCATTAGGAGATCTAACTTAAATTTGGTCTATTTTGGTTAGAATCAAAATTGTTCAAAGAAAATATTATTTTATCTAAGGTCTTATATTTCATATGCCAATTACATGATATAAATATAAGAAAAATATGGAATCCCATAAAAAGAGTCAAACAATCAAATAAGCATGGGAAAACATGAGCAAGGAACATCTTCAATTCCACCCATATTTCATAATGAGCCTTTAAGGGTCCCTAATATAGAAGATGGTCAAGACCCCTCATCCAAATATCTTCAAGAATTTGAGAAAGACCCTAGAGAAATGAGAGTGTTGGAACTTCTATTTGAGAAAAATCCTCATCACTACCTTCAATTGTTGGCTCAAAAAGGTGTTGAAACACATACCAAACTTATCAAGGATTTAGATCTCACTAGTCTTAAAATGGGGCTAGAAACAAGTTGACCTAATCTAATTCAAATGTATCATCACAAAAGGTGGTTGTTAATTTCACATATTCACCGCCACCTCCACCTAACACATCAAAATTTCAATTGAAAACCTATTAAGAGACACTTCAAGATCAATTTACACTAGGATAATTACCTACCTTTGCTAAATCTTATTTAAGCACGAGTGCTTTAAATATGCAAAATATGCCCATTCCACTAATTCAACCTCAAAAAGATTACATTCCACCAAGTCAAACTCAACAATATATTACATTCCACCATGTCAACCTCATAAAAATCACATTCCTCTAAATCAAAATCAACAAAAATATTGCATTCACACAAGTGCACCTTCATCAACATCTATAAACGACTTGGCTCAAAAAATGAAAGAGTTACAACAAAAGGTAGAAAACATAGAAATGGGGAACATCAAAACTAAGAAGAGATATACATTGGAATACATATGCCCCTATCCTTTTGAGAATTCCTTAAACATGGTACCTTTTCCTCAAAACTTTAAAATGCCTAGATTTGGCAAATACAAGGAAAAGGTGATCCAAGAGAATACATAAGGGGATTTTTAATAGATTTTCTTGAGGTGTCCTATAATGATACATATCTAATGTCCCTCTTTCCTATAATCCTAGGAGATCAAGCTATTGAGTGGTTTTCACATTTGCCTCATGGTATAAAAACCTTTCATGAGTAGGTAGACAAATTCATTGCACATTTTTCATACAACATTGAACATGAAATCTCCATGACTTATTTATATAATTAAAAAAATGAGGGAGAATTATTTGTGTCCTTTTTACAAAGATGGAGAAACATGTAATGCAAATTCCCTTATCCTATTCCTAAAAATCAACTTATTCAAAATTTCACCCAAAATCTAAACAACAAATTAGCCTTTCACCTAAGAATTCAATGTGTTATGAGATCAATGAAAAATGAATGGAAATTTAGAAGTCTCTCATTGCTAAGGGTCTTGTGAAAAATTCTAAAGATCATAAGGATAACCCTTTAACATCTAAAGACAAGCCAATAATTTGGGCCAAAAATAAGAACATTGTCAATGATGGTGTGGTAGACGCAAAAATAGTTCAAAACGTTCAACCTACTCTACAATTGGAAAAAAATAGTCCTAAAAATTCAATGTGGTAGAAGAACACCTAAGAAAAATAATGCTCCTTATTTAGGCAATACACTAGTTTAGGGGAATCTCTTGAATATGCATTGAAATAGTTGATCCAATCTAAACTTATCACCTTACTGAAAGTAAGAAAATAAGAGCTATAAATTAAGCCTTCATGGTACAAAGAGAATGAATATTGTGAGTACCATAGGATAAAAGGACATAAGACTTATAATTGCTTCAAATTGAAAAATCTTATCCAAGATTTTATAGATCAAGGTGATGTTGATATAGAACATGGACCTTCAACCAATAATGATCTCAAGATATTTCAAGATCCTATCCTAACAAATGGAAAAGGAAAACATTAAAATAAAGATAACAATCCTTAAGTAGCTAATTATGCTTCTATTCTATATGAATACACCATAGCTTGATTAGAATGAATCTCTTCCCATCGATGCGAGGATTTCCAGTATGGGCCGAATTACGCTTGATCCATGAAGAATCAAAGCATAACGGAGCCACCAATACTAAAATCTCAACAAGATTAATCAAATAAGATTAAAACCAAACATTTTATCAAAACCTAACATACTAAAATATGAAATCTATCAAAAAATCTACTCTAATCCATTCAAAATTTATCTTGTTGTGGAATTGGTGTCGCATTGATGTGGACCAACAACCCTTTCCCAATCCCGTGATAGTGAGCTTGTCTCAATTGATTCTATGGAAGAGAATTGACGAAACCATTGTTTTTGGTGTATGAAAAACCTAAATTATGTAAAAATGAACATGATGCAAGCTAAGTTACCATGATTTTATGCTATAAATGATCTAATTATGCAATTTCTAAGCTAATACTAAGCTAATCTAAGCTAATTTAAGCTAAAATGATGCTAAAAGATGAAAACCCTAATTTATTTACAAACTAGGATGGATGCATGGAAGCCATTAATAGATGCTCTAAGCTATTATGCAGCTAAAAATGAACTTAAACAAGCTAAAAAGTGAGCAAAAGATAAGCAAGTATGTGAGTGAATTCAACAAGATAAGTCTGCAATAAAAAATGGATCTATTTGTCTCCAAATAGTGATCTATTTATAGGAGAGCAAATGAGGAATGGATGGTTGAGATCAAAAAGATTAATCAACGGTTCAAGATGAAGGAGATGAGAGGCATGGATCATGGATTCTCATCAATGGATGAGAATACAAGATGAAAGTTAATTAAAGGCTCACACTTGCCTCAAACAAACACACTTTTGACCTACTCACATAGGTTAAAGGTAACTTGCTTAAGAGGTTGAAGGGTTAACTTGATATTGAAGCTAAGTGAGTTGATTGGAGGAGAGGGAATATTCCTTTAGGGTGAGGAAAAAAGGATTCTACAAATTAAAACAAAGTTTTAATTGTGAAAAAAGGATAAAGAATATTCCATGGGAACATTCCCTTTGATTAGAAGAAAATTAGTGTAATTGCTAATTAAACAAGGTTTAATTTATGCAATTATGGAATTAGAATAATTAAGAGACATTTATTAAATTAGATGATTTTATAAATAGGGGAGGGGTGATGAAATGATATTTAATTAAAAACTTAGGGTTATTTGGTTATATAAGATAAATTAGGAGATTAAATTAAATATTTTGATTTATTTAATTTAATGAGGTGAAGTTTTAGTGCAAAGAGAGATGAATTAACCAAATTTAATTAATTAGGCCAAATGGATGAAAATGATGCAATTAATTAATTAGCTAGGCTAACTAAATCAATTAAGTGAAAAGAGGATGGATAAAGAGGAAATGATGTTAATAAATCTATTTCAAATATATGGCATTGATTAGGACATTTTTCAGTGTCTACACTTCCATCAAAAATGCAATCCTTGAGTGCATAGTTGCAACCCATAGGGTAAAAATATCATCCAATTATACCCTTCTTAATTAAGATCAAATTATCCCTCCTATGTCATATCGTGTGTCTATTCTTAGTAAAATCCTTTTTAACGAACCCTTTCCATCCCAAGATCAAGATATTTTCCTTCTTCCACTTCATAATCCCCCCCATCTCAAGGCTTAAGTATCTTTTCCATGTCACCTCATGAAAAAGGTATCTTTTCACTTCCACAAAATCTTCCAATTCCCTTCCCAATCAATATCAAAGCACACCTTCCATCCCATCCAATGATCCTCTCCCATATCATGATCCCATACCTTTCACTCCATGTAGTGATACCCTCTCATGTCAAGATCAAAATATCCTTTCATGCCATGATCCTAGTCTATAATATTCCATCATCGTTATCAAAACAAGATATATCAAAACAAAAACTAAAAGGGCATCCAAATTGGATCATTGAAAAGCTTCATCCACCCCCCTACGACATCTATTCCATCACATATCCATCATTCCATCCAAATACATCCACCCCACTAAGACATCTATTCCATCAAAATAAAAACAAGCGAAAATAGAAAAATATGGAAAAAAAAAAGATAATGTGAGCACATGCACGACTTCAAACGGTTTGGTGAATAGGAAGCTTGCCATTTTTATTAATTTTTGGTGTCAAAACTTATCTTTTAAGGATTGTTGCTTGATTTTATTTTGGAAAAAAAAATAAAAATGGCTTTCCTGTTTTAAAAAGAAAAAGGCTCTTTTTAGAGGAGTTTATTATCATTTTGATTTTTAATTTTTGGAAGGGAATTTGATCTACAAGCTCTTTTTTTTTAAAAAAGGAGATGGGATTGAATGTTTTTGGAGATGGGATTGAATGTTTTAGGACATTTTTCAGTGTCTACACTTCCATCAAAAATGCAATCCTTGAGTGCATAGTTGCAACCCATAGGGTAAAAATATTATCCAATTATACCCTTCTTAATTAAGATCAAATTATCCCTCCTATGTCATATCCTGGGTCTATTCTTAGTAAAATCCTTTTTAATGAACCCTTTCCATCCCAAGATCAAGATATTTTCCTTCTTCCACTTCATAATCCCCCCCATCTCAAGGCTTAAGTATCTCTTCCATGTCACCTCATAAAAAAGGTATCCTTTTCACTTCCACAAAATCTTCCAATTCCCTTCCCAATCAAGATCAAAGAACACATTCCATCCCATCCAATGATCCTCTCCCATCTCATGAGCCCATACCTTTCACTCCATGTAGTGATAACCTCCCATGTCAAGATCAAAATATCCTTTCATGTCATGATCCTACTCTATAATGTTCCACCATCATTATCAAAACAAGATATATCAAAACACAAACTAAAAGGGCATCCAAATTGGATCATTGAAAAGCTTCATCCACCCCCTAAGACATCTATTCCATCACATATCCATCATTCCATCCAAATACATCCAACATTCTTTACTTTGATCTTCATTATCCTATATGTAGGCTTCATCATATATACTTCATCCTATCTAACTCATTCCTTCACCCTTGGTACTTTGATCTTGGCAAAGTTGGGGGAAAATATTATCCAAGTATATTTCAAACAATGTAAATCCTTACAATCCATGTCCTTTAGAAATCATTCTTTTATCCAAAGAATCATTTTTTTAATCTCATATCCATAATAGTAATACCTCTAGTAAAGGCTATATCATTCCTTTGCAATATAATATTTGGGGATATATTTTCCTATCATCCACATATCCTATCATAGTCAATCCATCTATCCCATAATAAGTGATCCTATGCATAACTGGGGGCATCTTACCCTTGACCCAGGTGTTGCATTGGTTTCTTGTATCTTGAGATCATATGCAAATCCTAGAACATTGAGCTTTAATAAAAATTATGAGAAAAACAAATTTCAACTATTGAGCTAATTTTTTTGCTTGTATAGCTTATTGCATATTTTTCTTTTATCACTATCAAAACATTTCCATGCCTTCACAGAAGTATCTTTCTTATGATAGGAATTATCAAAAAAAATCTAAGACATTAATGAATGTATCCTTCCTGCAATGGGCCCTATTTATCAAAAATAAGCTTATCCTTTTGGAAGAGATATATGGGTTATTGATTTGTTTGTCATTTGGTATTTTTCTTGCTGATTTTTATTTTAATCTCTAAATCTTAATCTTGATCTTTGATATTTTCTTTTGATCTATTCCAAGGAAGCTTGAGGAAGCCTCAATCTTAATATTGTGGTGAAGAGTGAGGAATGGGGCATCATCAATACTTTTCTATATGTTGTTTGCAGAGTCATAGTCCATGAAAAGTGATACCAAAGTCACCTTGGTTATCCATACCTAGGTGTACATATATCCCTTTTCCTTAATAAAACACTCAATAATGATACAAAGCATAAAATAGGAAAAAAAGAATCAATCCTTCCCCATATCCATCCATCTTGCATATCCTACCAAATCCCATCCATTTTGCACACTTGCTTATTAGTTCATTACCCATTTATATTCTTCACTATAAATTTGATCAATGGGATAATTTGCATATAGTTGCATATAGCCATATTTTCCTACATAAACATATAAGATTCATCATCATTATCATAAACCTAGCTAATCCTTCTTGTTGAGAGTTTGACCAAAAAAATATTTTCTTTGGCCAATATCTCGAGGGGGCATCATATCTCAATCCCATGTTTCATCTTATCATTTCATCATTATCATTATTTCTTCTAGCTATATTAATTGAATAATTTTTTGTAAGGAAAATCAGATGTGGAAAACAATTCTCCTAATGTCAATACCTCAGGAAAGAATGTAGATACACTTTAAAAATTACAATTACAGTCCAATTAAGATGCACTATGAAACAAACAACAGAAATAGAGTATTTGACAATCACACATGAACACCAGATATATGTGGGAAAACCCTTACGAGAGAAAAACCCACCGCACCAAGAGAAATCACTTTGTATTACAGTAATGAAATTACATACAACTTCTAGACTTATCTTTCTAGTGTCATTATAAAACATCATTCACCATTAACCAAATTGCACAAGAACGTTTTCTAATTACAGTATTTACAGAATCGAATCCACACTGATACAGTTTGAACTCTTCACTCTCCACTGTTGATTGAACCAACCCTTTTGCAATCTGAAATCACAAAGTATATCTCTATTGTTCCATGTCCATCAAGCTTCCTCACAAAACCGTTGCAATGAATAGACTCCCAACGGTTCCACTTTTGGATCCTCCGATTCATCCACGAGACTCCACATAGGACGGTCTTACTCAGTCAACATAATTCACAATGTACTGGCATCTCGATGAGACACTAATAGTGTCTCGCCGATGCCACATAGACTTCATACTAATGTCGCCAAGAGACTCTATTATCGCTAAGACATTCTATCAAGCTCCATGAGTTACACCGAGTCACCAAGCAGTCGCCCAGACCTATCGCATTTTCCATGAGAACATAGCAAGTCACCAAAGGTATACCGAAGACCCAAGTCATATCGAGCTCCAAAAGATAGTCTGCAAGACATACCGATATCGCCAAGAGGTTTCTTTGAGACATAAAGGTTTCCCCGAAGTGTTCACCCATTGCCAAGACATTGCCCTTCGCTGAGAGAACATACCAAACTCCATATGTTACCCCGAAGACTCCAACATAAAACAATGTTAGCGAGACATGTAGCTCTCGCTAAGACTTCTCACCGAGCTCTATGACTTACTTCGAAAGCTTCATCCATTGCCAAGAGTTACCCCGATAGCCATTGGCTATCGGCAAGACATTAGCTTTCGCCCAGACTTCATAACGAAGCCTTAGTGTTACATCGATAACTCCCGAGTGTGTCCCTGTCGACATGACTTTCATCTATCACTAAGACCTTTCTTCAAGACTCTTTGTTACGGTGAAGACAACATATGAATTCTTGTCGATAAGACATTCACTGTTCACTGAGACTTCTTCCTGAGTGTTGAAGTCACTCTGAAACCCCAGTCGCCATGAGTCTCTCTGATTCACAATTGAATGGTCTATCGGCCAGAGGTCTCTTGAGTGCTATGAGGTCATAGCGAGTACTCCTTGTCACAATGATAGTCTTCATAGTAACCGTTTGGCAAGACATTTGCAAGGTCACAACGACCTGTGCAAAACATGATGAATCAAACTACTAGTCGACTAGACAATGAAGATGTCACACCGACTTGGCTCTAATGGAGGTTTTAGCCTATATAGTTTGAGGCACATATTTCCAACAATCTCCCACTTGACAAAGATCATACATGCACCTCCAGAGCACAACATAACTTACTAAAAATCATGGGCACTAAGGCCCATTGAATTGGCACACCACCTGAACTTGTCTATGTTCACTGGCTTCGTCAATGAATCTGCAACATTCTCCAGAGTATCAACCTTTTCCAAACTGAGCTTTCCATCCTCAACCATATCTCGTACGAAGTGGTACTGTACATCAATATGTTTCATCCTAGCATGGAAAGTAGGGTTCTTTGCCAGACAAATTGCATTCTGACTATCACAGAAAATAGTTATTTCTCCTGCATCAAAACCAATGTTAGAACACAAACGTTTCAACCATGCAACTTCTTTACAAGCATGAGTAGCTGCCATGTATTCAGCCTCCATAGTGGACAAAGTGACTACAACCTACCGCTTACTCATCCAACTCATTGCACCACCATTCAACATGAAAATGTATCCACTGGTGGACCTCCTGCTGTCAATGTCCCCTACCCAATCAGAATCAACATAAACACGAATGCTGAGAGTCCTCTGTGATTCAACCGAATTCCCATGGTAACACAAAGCAAAATTTGAAGTTCCCTTCAAATACCTAAACACTCTCTTCACAGCATCCCAATGCGTTCTTCCTAGATTAGCCATAAATCGACTAAATACTCCCACTGCTTAGGCAATGTTTGGCCTTGTACAGACCATTGCATACATAAGACTTCCTACTGCACTAGCGTAAGGTACATTGGTCATGTCCTCCATCTCAGTAGGAGATTTTGGACAGTCCTCAACAGATATCTTCGTTCCATGCATTACTGGAACCACTAGCTATTTGCAATCATTCATACAAAATTTCTCAAGAACAATTATGATATACTTACTCTGACTGAGCCATAGTTTTCTATTCTTCCTATCCCTAGTTATCTCCATCCCCAGAATATACCTTGCTGCACCAAGGTCCTTCATTTTGAACTTAGCAGACAACTGAGACTTAAGATCAGAAATCATTAGCTTGTTATTTCCTATGAACAACATATCATCAACATAAAGAGCAATAACAAGTACTTGATCACTTTTAGCTTTATAATATACATAGTGATAAGATTTTGATCTCACAAATCCCAAAGATAATACAAATGTATCAAATTTCTGGTACCACATTCTAGGTGACTGCTTTAACCCATAGAGAGACTTCTTTAATTTGCATGCTAGTTTTTCTTTACCTTTCTCAACAAAATGCTCAGGCTGGGACATATAGATTTCTTCTTCAAGATCACCATGAAGAAATGTTGTCTTCACATCCATCTGTTCAACCTCTAAGTCATACGCTGCTGCAAGTGACAAAAGAAATATAATGGAAGTCAGCTTTGCTACAGGAGAAAATATTTCCCCATAATCGATTCCCTCTACTTGGGAATAACCCTTTGCAACCAGTCTTGCCCTGTACTTTTCTACACTTCCATCCAGACCAATCTTTTTATTAAATACCCATTTGCAGCCAACAACCTTTCTACCTTTAGGCAAGGGCACCAGACTCTAGGTTTCATTCTTATCTAAAGATGCCATCTCTTCTTCCATAGCTTCCAACCAAGAATCTGAATCAGGAATTTTAAATGCCTCTTTCACAGTCCTAGGCTCATCGGTACTAGAAATCAAAGCATAGGCACAAGTCGAATCAATCAATGAGAACCCATACCTATTTGGTTGTTTCCTTTCTTGGGTTGACCTCCTCATTGGCTGAGGCTGAGGTTCTTCTTCTTCAGAAATTTTAGAACTGCTTGAGCTCTCCTCAGTTTCAGGTACATTTTGAATCTTCAACTCCTCTTTCTCTAGCATAGGAGGAATTGATGCTACATCCTTACTGTTTTCAGACTTTGTCTCTGATTGCAAATCCAAGGTGGAAGGTTTCAGCTCATGAAAGATTACACTCTTGTTGTATACAACCTTATCTTTAACAGGATTCCAAAGCTTGTATCCTTTAATGTTAGCACTATAGCTAATGAAAATACATTTGACAGCCTTGTTCTCCAGCTTAGATCTTTTTACATTTGGCACATAAGCATATGCTTCACAGCCAAAGACTCTAATATGTCTAAGAGAGGGCTTCTTACCAGACCATGCTTCCATAGGTGTCTTATCAACAAGAGTAGAGTTTGGAGACCGATTAACTAAGTAACATGCAGTAGCAGTAGCTTCGGCCCAGAATTTCTCCTCCAAACCAGCACTACTGAGCATACTTCGTGCTCTCTCCATCACTGTCCTATTGAACCTTTCTACAGCTCCATTCTGTTGTGGAGTATAAGGTGTAGTCTTGTGTCTTTTGATTCCATGGTCTTTACAGTATCTTTCAAATTCATTAGAACATGATTCACCGCCATTATCAGTCCTTAAGCATTTTATTTTTCTACTAGTCTGATTTTCAACAAGATTTTTAAACTCCTTATATCGATTGAACACTTCTGATTTACCTTTTAAAAAATAAACAAATGCTCTCCTTGAATAATCATCAATGAACGATACATAGTATCTTGATTTAGACAATGAAGGAACATTCACTAGCCAAACACATCTGAATGGATATAATCTAACAAACCAAAATATTTATGAGGACTGTCATAAAATGAGACACGATGTTGCTTTCCATATATACAGTGTTCATAGAATTCAAATTCAAAATTACAATCTTCAAGCCCCTCAAAAATATTTTTGTTCTTCAAGATTCTTAAACCTTTTGCTCCTATGTGGCCTAACCTATGATGCCAAAGCATAGTCTTCTCTGCAGGAAGTTTTACTTCCGTAGAGTTTACATAATTAGGGATATTTCCCTCTTTACCTCCATGAGTAGCTTTCAGTGACTTTCCAGAGACACTGTTACATTGAACAACTTGTGCATCTAGCTTGTACAGGGTACCAATTCGAGCACCTCTAGCCAACACCATTGAACCTCTAGTCATCTTGTAGCCACTTCCAGAGAATGTAATTGTACACCAATATCATTTAGCATACTTACAAACAATAGATTTTGAGCCAGACTTGGTATGTGCATAACATTATTAATTCCCTTTACTCTGCCATCAGGGAATTGTATCCTGACTCTTCCACAACCAACAATCTCCAAAGTTGAATCACTTGCTAGGTACACCTTTCCACCATCGTATTCTTCATACTTTGTGAACCATTCTCTGTGATATGTCATGTGGAACGATGCTCTAGAATCAATCAGCCAGACATCATCGAATGCCTGAGTTGCCAAGGCTGCAATGAAGGAATCACCATCACTATGAGAAGAACCATTATCAGAAGAGCCCTTCTTCTTCTTTTTCTCCTCTTTACAATCCCTTCGGACATGATCAGGTTGCCCATAGTTCAACACTTCACCTTGGACTTCTTGCCAAGAGACTTTGATCTCCCCTCTGATTTTGATTTGGACTTCTTGTCCTTCTTCTTGCCTTTCTCCTTTGACCTTCCTCTGATAGCAAGAGCCTCCTTTTCTATCTCAGAAGATTTCCTTCTCATCTCTTCTGACAGCAAAGATGCAACAACATCTTCCATCTTGAAACTAGATGTTGTACTCCCAATCGCCATCACCAGATGATCCCATGAGTCTAGAAAAGAACATAATAGAAGCATACAACAATCCTCTTCTTCAGTCTTCACACCAACATATGTCAATTGAGCAAGTAGCATGTTAAATGCATTCAAATAATTAGCTATAGACCCTCCTTCCTGCATTCTCAAAGAGTATAGTTTCTTCCTTAGGAATAGTTTATTCACCAAGGACTTCCCTTGATAAATAGACTCCAGTCTCTTCCACAAGGAAGATGCAATCTTCTCTTCATGCACATTTAGAAGCAATGAGTCTACCAAATAGAGCCTTATCAGCCCCTTATACTTCCTATCTGCAAGGTCCCAATCTTCTTGCTTCATGCCTGTAGGTTTCACTCCAGCCACAACAATCCAAAGATCACGGTCAACAAGAAGATCCTCCATCTTGAGTTTCCACAACTCAAAGTTACTGCCATTGAATTTCTCTATTTCAAACTTTCTAGATGTACTAGCCATCTTAATCTATAATTAGAAATAACAAACTCTACAAGACTCCCATTGAAAACAGAATTGACTCAAAAAACCCAACGTACCCACAAGGATAACACAATTGGCCAGGCTTTGATACCACTTGTAAGGAAAATCAGATGCGGAAAACAATTCTCCTAATGTCAATACCTCAGGAAAGAATGTAGATACACTTTAAAAATTACAATTACAGTCTAATTAAGATGCACTATGAAATAGACAATAGAAACAGAGTATTTGACAATCACACATGAACAATAGATATACATGGGAAAACCCTTATGGGAGAAAAACCCACCACACCAATAGAAATCACTTTGTATTACAGTAATGAAATTACATACAACTTCTAAACTTATCTTTCTGGTGTCATTATACAGCAACATTCACCATTAACCAAATTGCACAGGAACCTTTTCTGATTACAGTCTTTACATAATCGAATCCACACTGATACAGTTTGAACTCTTCACTCTCCACTGTTGATTGAACCAACCTTTTTACAATCTGAAATCGCAGAGTATATCTCTGTTGTTCCATTTTTGTCGAGCTTCCTCACAGAACCGTTGCAACAAACAGACTCCAAATGGTTCCACTTTTGGCTCCTCTGATTCATCCATGAGACTCCACATAGGACGGTCTTACTCAGTCAATAGAATTCACAATGTACTTGCATCTCGGTGAGACACTAACAGTGTCTTGCCGATGCCACATAGACTTCATACCGATGTTGCCAAGAGACTCTATTATCGCTAAGACATTCTATCGAGTTCCATGAGTTACACCGAGTCACCAAGCAGTCGCCCAAACCTATCACATTCACCAGGAGAACATAGCGAGTTACCGAAGGTATACCAAAGACACAAGTCATATCAAGCTCCAAAAGATAGTCGGCAAGATATACTGATATCACCAAGAGGTTTCTCTGAGACATAAAGGTTTCCCCGAAGTGTTCACCCATCGCCAAGACATTGCCCTTCGTTGAGAGAACATACCGAACTCCATATGTTACCCTGAAGACTCCGACATAAAACAATGTCAGAGAGACATGTAGCTCTCGCTAAGACTTCTCACCGAGCTCTATCACTTACTCTGAAAGCTTCATCCATCGCCAAGAGTTACCCTGATAGCCATCAGCTATTGGCAAGACATTAGCTTTCACCCATACTTCATAATGAAGCCTTAGTGTTACATCGATAACTCCCGAGTGTGTCCCTGTCGGCATGAATTTCATCTATCGCTAAGACCTTTCTCTGAGACTCTTTGTTACGGTGAAGACAACATATGAATTCCTATCAGTAAGACATTCACTATTCGCTGAGACTTCTTCCTGAGTGTTGAAGTCACTCTGAAACCCCAGTTGCCATTAGTTTCTCCGATTCACGATTGAATGGCCTGTCGGCCAGAGGTCTCCTGAGCGCTATGAGGTCATAGTGAGTACTCCTTGTCATAGTGATAGTCTTCATAGTAACTATTCAGCAAGACATTTGCAAGGTCACAACGACATGTGCAAAACATGATGAATCAAACTGCTAGTCATCCAGACAATGAAGATGTCACACCGACTTGGCTCTAATGGAGGTTTCAACTTGTATAGTTTGAGGCACATATTTCCAACATTTTTAATATATTTTTTTAGACTACAGGAATCAAATAGCCCCCCTATAAATTGCAGTGTGCTTGGTATTTTTTTTTCACACGACTGATGACACTGATGTGACACACACTCTAGTACCACGGGGATAGGGGAAGACTAGACCTCGTGACCTCTTGCCTACAATAGGATACTTTAGCCAATCAAGCTAGGGCCCTTACCCCATAATTTTTAATTATTTAATTATGCTAATATTTTTCTCTTTTCATCCATAATAATTAAATAATTTTTAATTATTTAATTATCTTAATATTTTTATCATATTTATATTAATTAGATAATTTTTAATTATTTAATTAATTCATCATTTACCATTTTCTATCCAACATTAATTAAAATCAAATTCAATTAATCTTTTCCTCTATAATTGAATAATTTTCAAAAAATATTTAATTAGCTAACACTCCTCTTTTAAAAAAAATTAAAATAATTTATTTACATTAAATATTTTCCTCTATAATTAAATAATTTTCAAAAAATATAATTAGCTAAAACTCCTCTTTTAAATAAATTAAATCTTTTCCTCTATAATTAAATAGTTTTTAAAAAAGCCAATAGTGGCATGGTGTGATGGTTAAGTTGTGATGTTGTTCTTGCCATCAAGGTTCAAACCCCACTGAGGTATAATTGTTGAGTATTTATGTCAGGGATGAGGTCCCTCGGTTGTGACCTCATTGGTTCATAGCTCCAAGTCAAAAGTGTTTACCCATCTAATAAAAAATTATTTAATTAGCTAACACTCCTCTTTTAAATAAATTAAAAATAATTTATTTAAGTTAAATATTTTCTTCTAAAATAAATAAACTAATATTTATTTAACCAACTATCATTTTGAATTAAATAAATTTATATATTTAATTCTTCTAATTTTCTCTACTTCATCAAAATTTAAATTTTATGTCTTATCCTATCTTGAATTTTCCTATCCATTTATCTTTCTAATTAATCTCTACCATTGATCAAATATCAAGTGAAGCATATAAATAGAAAAAATTCATTCATTCATACCCCCTAGTACTCTCATGATCAAATCTTAGCACTTTTACTGTCAAACATTATCAAGCTATCATTATCAAGAAAACATCTATCAAGCATCAAGCTGTCATTCTATCATGTTGATATCAAGGTTATGCTAAAAATTTGAGAAATATCTACATCAAGCATTCAAGTATTTATCAAAGAAACAATAGAGCAATATAAAGTCTTTACTATGGTTTTGCTATTTATAATTTAATTTTATTCATATATCTTAGGCTTTATTTAGTGATTGTTTAAGTGTGAATTTTGTAGTTTCATTGCATTGTTACTATTTGTGAGCATCCAAATCTAAGCAATCTAGCTATATATCATGTACATCATCAACATACAAATACATAATAACATCCATCATAAATACAACTAATAATGACCATATCATATTTCCCATGTAATACAAATCTATCTTGAAATACATTAATACACTCATGAGTACATTGGCTCTATAGGGAATTACACACATAGCCAAAAATATGCCCCTAAGGCATCTGTCTCCTATAGTTATCCTTTCATCCTCTCTCTCTCTCTCTCTGTGGCTATGTTCCATTCTCATCTCCATTGATTCCTCATCCTCCTTTCTCATGGAGCTCGAGCTTGAATCACTACTACTCTCTAAAACACCTCCTAAATATTAACAAATTATTAATAAAAATAAACAACATTGACAACAACTAATAGAACAATGAAAGAAAAATATTATAATACCTTAGAAATTATATCGATTTTCTCCACAATGAAAATTATAACCATTGGTATCAATCACTTGAATTCAATCCTCCAACATAACTGTAGTGCCCCTCTATTTTGGCCGCCCTTGACATTCGAGTAAGTTGTTTGTTTGTGTGGTCATGTTGATTTCGTTGTTAAATGTGTTATTGAGTTATGTGATGAATTCAATAGTTTAAACGACCTTGTCTAATTGGTTAATTAAATTAAAATTGCTTATAAGATAATTTAAATAAAACTAGAATTAAAATAATAATTAATAAATCAATTTTGCGCAATGAGCGATCACTCCAGAGTATAGTCTTCCCCTATCAAGAGCATGATTGTTATGTTCGAATCATACACCCTAATTAACCTTTACATCTCATTCTAGCTCAAGAATTCGTAACTGGGAATGTACTTAGTTTTCAAATAAAATTCATGGTTTTGTTGTGTGGCCTCAAGAAGTGTTACGAAAATGAGTTTTAAGGGTATGCATGTCACAATTCCTCTTAAGTGCTAATCGATCCATCATGGGTTCCTTCGAAAACCTTTTGCTCTATAATTGAACTATTCGACTTATCTTCATGAATTTCATCATGGATTCTCGACCTTTATCCCTACATGACCTTCTTTCACCACGAATTGGAAAATAAGTTTGGATATTTGAGGAGATTTTTCTTTTGTAATTGAGTAACAATAAGGTAAGTGAATTGGAAAATTTAATAGGAATTATGTTGAAGGTAAAAGATTAATTTAGTTTTGTTTTATTAAATGATTATTTCTATAAGTTGATATGCTTGAATAAATAAAAGATTAAGTAAACATCAATTATATTGGACTTAAAATATAATTATGACAATGCATACATTCTTAAATTATTGTTTCAAGTTCAATACTGCTAGATTATCCTTAATGAAGATAGATAGAATAAAACAATTGGTGATTTTTACTTAATAGGGTAATTAAATGATTGAATGCTGGATTGTTTTACAGTAGAAGAATTCTTAGTTATTATTCTTTTCTTAAATGTTGATTTCGACATATCCGCTTGTAACTGAATAGAAAATTAGTTGATTATTATCATAGACATTCAAGTATTAGTATGCGAATGGTTTAGTAAGAAATTTTAGGGTTTACGTGATGAGTTTTAGAAATGGTGTTATAATGTTCTCCCATGAATGAATTGATTTGATTGTTGTTCAATGTGAAAATGATTTTGTTCTATGGAGTAATCATGTTCATGATGTAAGGGTTGCTTGATTGAATGTTATATTGTTTATTGGGAATTGTATCAATTTTTGGAATGTATGTTGATTTTGGTAATGGTTGTAAGTGGGAGCTTGTTTATGCCTAATGGTCATTAAGAGGATTTGATATTGAGTTTGGTTTTGTATTGAGGGAATTATGTCAATTTTTTTGAGTTTGAAGATCTTGCTATGATGTTAACCCTCGTTCTTCTACACTGTTGATTTATAAATTTTGGATTGAATTTTAGTCTTTTGAGATCATGGGATTGTTGCCAATTTGATGGGAAATCAATGTGTTAGTGATTTTTTTAGTCTTCCAGAGGTTAGAGGGGAGTGTGGTTTTTGATTGCATGAGTTGGTATGGGGGTCAGGGATCAGATGAGGCTGCCTAGGTAACCTGGGATGGGGGCTGGCAACCTAGGAAGATCCGCATTAGGTTCAACTCATATCAAGTTTATTGTTGGATTTCATGATGAGTCCTTGGGAAAAAATTATTCTACATTGATTTGTGTGGGTTTAAGCCTTACACTGGGAAGTTGTTTTACTATGAAGATCTTGTGGGAGGTGGTGCATGCCTCATTTTATGTACATATTTATGTGGCTTTATATGTTGTGCTAGTTGGCTTACCCAATGATTGGATTGTTGAGTCTTTTGTTGAGATTATATGAAAGAAAAACACATGATAACCATTCATTATGAACAATAATAAGGAGAAAACCATAATACATAATCCAAACTTGTATATTAAAGTATTAATATGTATAACTACGGTCAAGAGAGTAGCAAAGCAAAAATTTTCAACAAAAGATGATAATGTAGCCTCACTCATGGCCCAAGTGCTCGTTTAAGCTTGGGATGAGTGGGAAGGCCTGGAATGGCAAAGGTCAACTACCTTGTCCTCTTGAAAGGTATGTTGATCCCGCATGAGTGAGAATGGGGGCCAGGGATCGGTTGAGGTTGCTAGGTTTTAACCAGGTAGGGGGATAGTAACCTATGAAGATCTACATTATGTAACCCATGTCAATATTAAGTGATGACACTCCACCCTTTAACATCCTTGTATGTTTGTTGCTTCCCCTCTTGTTGTGCTTATACCTCTGGAAGCGAATGTTGTCTTGTGTTTGTTGTTGCTCTTGTCGTGGAGTCCTATTTGCCATTGTTCACCTGGTTGTTTTGGTTGTGTGTCCTTGTCATCTTTGAGCATGGGGGGTGGGCCTTAGGGTCCACGTGGTCAGGTGGAATGTGCTTTGCACCCCATTGGGTTCCCAGATGATGTTCATGAAGTACAAAGTTCATGATGTCTTGGCAAAAGATGATTGTCTTGCCGATGTGAACAATCGGCGTCTATGTGAACACTCATCTTTTGCCAAGACATCCCATCGAGCCTTCAACATGTTATACGGAAGCATCTCGGGCAACACTTCGTCTTTCACCAAGAGGTTTATTTGAGATCTCTTATGTTACTCAAGCCATACTACTATCGACAAGACCCTTTGAGTTGGTGAAACGCGTCATCGAAAGATAAAGCTTCCACCGAATGGTCTACCACTTTCGCCGAGAGGTCATAGCAAACATCTCATGTCACCCCGAATGTCACATACTATCGGCGAGACTCTCCATCGATCACCAAGACTTCATACCGAAGTCTTTGAGTCACCACGAAGACCCCAAGTGTATCCCTGTTGGTGAGACCTTATTGTCGCTAGACTTCTCCCCAAGACCCTTGGTTACCCCCGGGACAGCCATATGCTACTGAGACATTCTTCGGCCATTGACTTCTTTCCCGAGTGCTCCAAGTCACTTCTAAGTCGCTATGAGTCTTCCCCGACACTATAAGGAATGACTGTCGGCTGTAGATCTCCATGTGGTGTAAGAGGCCCACTAACACAAATATGCTTGCAGTGCATTAGGATCATTCTGAGATAGAAGTAAGGTCATAACGACTGAATCGCTTCAACAACAAGATTCAAATCATGAATGGCTGCATAATAAAAATATGTTACACTGATTGGCCCCTGTATTTTAGGCCCGTGGATTGAGTACATATTTCCAACACTATGAATCCACATTAACAAACCAAAATGGTGAACTGATCACCATCACAAACCAAGTATAAAATCCACACAAAGAGTATCAACAAAACGAGGGGTATTACATGGATTTTATACATGCATAAACATATAGATATATTTTATTATATGGAAAACATAACCTATCTTATCTTTAAAGAATCACTAAATTCAATTAAGGATTTAGATATCCCAAGGCTCAAGAATGTTAGGTCTTGAATTACTAGGTTCACTTAAGGTTTGTTGTTTAATTGTTGTTTTCACATGGGGGCCTACTATATTTCTAAATATTTCTCTTGCTAACTAATAAGCGATGTTAGTAAACTCAAAAATCATGCATTTATCACTTTTTCATAATCCATTCTATTCTAACTAGATTTCTAAAATAAACTTTAAAAGATTAAAGGTGATAAAAGAAAATCCTAACAAATTAATTACTTTCAAATATTTCCCATGCACATACTAAAAGGTAAGTAAACTAAAGCATAAACTATTTTATATTTCACCATACTACTTCATAGCTACATATAAAATAATTTAAGAGTTTAAAGAATAAAACCAATAGCTTCAAAATGCACCCAAAGATGGTGTAGCAAATTGATTATTTCATTAGGAATAAACTACTATAGTCATGCAAAATATACAATTAGGAATGAACTTCAATTGCTTAAATATTACCAAACCTTAAATTATGTGCAAGTCTTTACTGAACTTTAATAAAAATCATGAAATAGAAAATAAATTGGTATATCTCCCATATAAGCTCTATCTTTCCAATAATTTCTAATCCCTAAAACTAAGAAACACATTTCCTTTTATAAAATACGGGACATGAGCTCATTACAAAAATAAAACATGTCCAAGGAGAAATAATTTAATCATCTTAAGAAATATGACACAAAATATCTTCTATGTATATGAGGAAACAAGCAGATAATTCCGAAGAATTAATCAAATTTATGTTTCCTTGAATTGGTCTATGTTGATTATTCTTTAACCTTTCAAAAATCTAGATAATATTTATGATACATCACTTTGGTGTTCAAAGAATTTTTTGTTGATTCTTAGATACAACCTCCTTAAATCATGCTCACTTGGCTCTTTACTCCAATCTTTGTTTTTGCCTATGAAAACCCAAAAATTGTTTTGTTGCTAGCATACCTCAAAATCCTTGCATCCAATTATGTATCGATATTGAGAAATAAAATCCACTTCTCGAATCAATAAAATAACTCACTTCTAGCATCAAGAAAAAAAATTCCATTTATGAAATCAGTAAAAGTACCTGATAACACATCGACATCTAGTTCCACCTTCTAGAATCCTCTTAAAACCCACATTCAACATTTATCATGTGAAATATTATACCATGTCCATAATATTTCAATTAGAATAATCCATATAAAACATTACTAGTTAACCCATCGGTGCCTTCTAATTCATTACATATCCTTCAAATGATTTCCAAATCAATTCTTAAACTTGTTCAAACATACTTTCTAAACTTTTTAGAAATTTTGACTCTTATAGAATTTTGGGAATTTATATGATTACAAAATTCCTAAAATCTCTAATCATTCAATTCTCTAATGAAACAATAAACATTATTATCCTCTATCCCTTAATTAAGACTTCTTTCATGGAAAAATATTCCTTTATTGCCTCGATAACTAGAATGGTAAATTTGCATCCTGCATTTGGTTCAATAATTTTAGAATTTCTAGATCACATTATTTTACTTTTAACTCTTTTTTGGGCTTGCCTTACGATGAAGAAAATATGTGATAGAAAAACCCCATCTTTACTTATGTATTCCTCTAAGGACTAGGCTAGCTGAGCTACACTTACTACCAGATAATAAATTTAAAGGTAAAACATCTGGTTCTATAGGTTGTTACTTCCCTGAAACTTACAACCTCTCAAATTTTACCCTTTCAAACATTTTTCATGAGCAATATTACCATAATTTGGTTTTTTTCACACCTTTTTCACACCTAGTGGCAACTTAAACTACAATATGCTTAAATTGGATCTTCATGTTATTTTAAGTACCATGGGGTGTATTGTAAGACCACACAACAACTAGCAACCAACAAAAAATAAAACATTCATAGAAACTAAGAATATATTAAATGTAAATATCCAATTTTATCAAGATAAGAATTTTTCACATAATCTTAAGGAACATAAGTGTGTGCTCTTGATTCATTCCTTTCCTTGAAAAAGTCAAAAGATATTTAGATATTTGTATTAAGCTACATAGTTTTCTTTAACCTTCTAAGCCAACCTTGGATAGAGCTTTTCTACTACTCAAGCATCTATAGCCCCGACAAGGTTATCTCTATAATTCCCTCCAAATATAACTCTATTGAAAGTCGGGCATGCTTAGCCCTAATAGAGATATTTGGATGACCTAAATAGTCAAATTTCTATTTTCTATTGATATTTCTTTATTTTATTTTCTTTTAATGTTTCTTTGAAGCTCTATTCTTCAACTTGCTAGCATTGAAGCCTACTATTAGGTTGGGAAGTATAGTGGTAGCAAAGGAAAACCTTTAGATTTTTCACTTTATACACATATCCATCATCCCCAGCTAGTCCAAAGAATTATTTAATATTGAAACATATAATTCCTTGCAAAACTTTATGTGAACCATACTAAATACTTAATTCCTAAATAAACATAAAAATATATCTTAACAAGATTTTGATTATTCGTTTAATATATTATTGGACTCCAAACTTTTGAAATCTCATTTTATTGTTTCACCACCCAACCTAAGCATCAAGTCTTATACCCCTTAGCTCACTAATGCACCAATTAAGAAAAATAGCTAAAATTAGTACCTAAGATTTTTCCTGTTAAATCATTCATCAATTTGATGTTATTAAGTTTAGAAATTAGCGTATTATTTATACTTGACAAGAAGTGTATCTTGTCTAATTCATTATGCATCTACCTACACTCACACCAATCTAGAGTTCATTTTGTGATTAGGAGTAAATGTGGTCCCAGAAACGAGCAGCAATATAAAATATGCAAGAAACCACCTAAAAACCTAACACCTCAAGATTAGCCCAGTTGGATTCAAAAATAAAGTAAAGATAACAAAAACGAGTTGATTTACCTTGTCTTGAATCGATCCTTTGGCTGGCCCTTAATTTTTGATGTTGTGTATGCTCCTTGGATGGAAAAAGATGCAAGTGTGGGATGCAAGATGGAAAAGAAATGGATGGGAATGGATGCAAGTGCAAATTTTTGGCTAAGTATGGCTCAAATGAAAAAATTGCAAGAGTTTGGTTAGCACAATGATCTCTTCTAAAATGAGAGAAAAAATGGGGTATTTATAGAGGTGAAGTTGAATTCTAGAGAATTCAATAGTTGAGATTCATCCAACAAGGTCAAGATGAAGGGCTATGGTGAGTTGAGGACTCCAATCCTGCCATTGACATGTGGAATTTGAGATGGCTAAGGATGGTGATGTGTAAATGAGGTGGAAGGAGGGTACATGATGTGGAGGAAGGACATGTACTTTGAAAGTACATTGGGAGATAAGAAGATTCCTTGGAGGAATAAAAAGTGAATTAAAAATTCACATGCTTGGGGAATCTTGTGGATAAGACAAGGTTCCAAAGGGAGAGGTGGAAAGTACTCTGGATAAGACAAGGTGCCTAAAAAGGTAAACACTTATCACATGTGACTTGATGTGACAAGTCAAAGATTCCATGGGGAAGAGTTCACATGTGACTTGATGTGACAAGTTAAAGATTACATGGGGAAGAGAAAAATGATTTTAATATTCCTTAGAAGGATAAAAGGAATTGAAAATTCCTTGGGAGGTTGATGCTGGCCACTGTTGATTAGGAGGAGGGCGCAGCTACAAGATTAGAGGCTAACTTGCAAGTTAGAGGATGTGACACATCCTAACCAAGGACAGGGGTACGTGCACATCTCTAATGATGAGACAGGAGAATAATTAGACTAAGAAAGGGATGGACATGTGAGGAATTAAGCAAATGTCACATTTAATTTAATCCATCTTGATGAAAAGGGGAAGGTATTTTAATTATTTAACTGCACCCTTAGGGATTAGAAAACTTTGAGGTATTAATTAAATAATAGTGATATTACTTCAATTTAGGATATGGGATATGGATAAAGGATAAATTGGATTTAATTCAAGGTCCAAATTTAGGTGTCTACACATTTAAATTTCCTTCATATAGTTTTATTACAAAATAAAACATCATTGATTCCTACTTGACCTCATTTGGATGATTGTTTCTTACTTCAAGATGCTAATATAGAGAATTGGATTGTCTTCCAACCTTTTAATTTATTAAACACATTCCTTTATGAAAAAATTGGATTATTTTTTTATAGTATTTATTCTTGATTTAGAAATTCTAGTCATTTAGGTATAATTCTTGGAAAAGAAAACACAATTTCACATGAACAGTCTCATTTAAATCCACTAGAAGTATTTAAATTTCAAATGGGATTTATGTTTGATTGAAATTAGATGCATTGAAATATGAGGCACTTGACATTTTGGTAAATATACAATCATATTTTATGAAATCTAACTCATTTAATGTGCATATACATGGGTTGTGTTTTTCTGTAATGCAATTTTATACCTATGACTATAAATTTGCACTACACCTCTTGAGAAAATTCATCCTCATTTTAATTATAATTTGAGTAAGTTCTGAACATGGATACTCTAATTTTCTTAACAATCCCTAAGCGATAATCTACATTTTTGGGCCATATTACTAGCTAGAGATTACAAAAAAAATTCTATATCTGGACTTGTATGATGGAGTCACACTCAAAATGGTCCTAGGAGATGATTTTATAGATCACGGTGAACAATATCAAGTGAATTTTGATATTTCTTCTTGATTCATGGCTTCTCTCTTTAGCATTGGATTGGCTCCGAATGATGTGTTAGAATTGGCTACACTCATGGTTAAAGCCAATTATATAGGTGGAATGGACTATGTTTTGGTTGCAGCAAGACCCAGAGTAGGAATTCCTACTCCTCGAGATATTCCCCATTTTATCAATGAAGGAATAGTAGTTCCCTTGATCCCTTTCATGGGGTGTTTTCTCAGCATGAATTTTTTAGAACATAGACAACTAGTTTCCCTCAGGTATGAATTATCCAAAATAAAGCCAAAGAAATAGATTGAGACCACTCCTGTGGACAATAGATTTTGTAAGAAAATTGTGATGTCTATACACACTACCTTTTCACTAATGTGTGTATATATATAGATATTTGTATTTACGTTTAGTGAATTGATTTATAAATGTATCTTTTCTTGTTCCTTTTGATGGTGAGAATGAATGATATTAGTAATTTTTAAGAATCAAATCTTCTTTTCTTGCAAGTTTTATGTCTTAAAAACTAGTGATCTTGAGATTTAATGGAAATTGAACCAATTTAATTTAAGTCTAACCCTAATCTAAAACCTTAAATCCTAGCTACACATATTTACAAAAAAATATCTAATTGATACATATATCTCATGTGAGTAAAATTGTTTTTACTTTAAGGAGCACTTTGGTAATGTTTTTGATCCTCAGTCTAGAAAATTCATCTTTAAATTCAGATATTTATGTTTTAATTATAGCATTATGATGTATCTTCAACTAGTATCAAATTCATCAATTTCATGTTGTACTCCTTTAAAATTAACATCATAGTTTTTAATTATTTCTCTAAGGTGGAAAGAAACAACCTAAGTGTTTTCTCTATTTATATTTTAGTTGTTGAAATAGAATTCCTCACTTTTCCATAATTCATTATCATGCAGATTTGAAATGTGTTTCCCCTTTTCTATTTGAGTTCCTATGATATCAAATCTTCTTGTGCTTCCTTGTCTTGAGTAGATAGTGTAACCTCATTATTCCTATCATTTTCCAAGAACTAATTAGTAAACTACTAGTTGTAACTTCTTTTACTCCTCTTTTCTTTCCTCGCAATTTGATGAAATATTATTATTAAAATGAAAGTGAAAAGGATTCCTATTCTATTTTAAAGTATTTAATTGTTTGAACTTCATCTCTTTATTCAACTTAATTTTCTTTTCCTCCTTTGTGTCTACAAATTTGGATACATTAAGATCTCTAGTTGCAACAAATTCCTTTATCTTCCACAATTTTTCTTGTGAACCCCTTTTCAATTGATATGTTAGGTAACATTAAGGAAAGATATTACTAAGTATTCTAAAAATTTATAACATGATCTCTTGAATATTATCCTATATTATAAAATATTATGTTTGCATTATCACATCCAAAAATTGATTACTACTTGTAACAATGCTTGTTATAATTCTATATGGTCTTTCAGGATCATGTCTTCTAGGCATGGCATTTGGTGAATTCCTATTTTCATATCTAAACACTCCCGCTAGAGAAATCAAGTTTCCACTAGTTAGCTAAATCCATTCTAACCAAAAAAAATGTACAATTGATTTTATCATGTTCCCTTGTTTTATGGATCCTACATCTTTCTATTAATCCAAATTTAGATAAATTTTAGGGGTCCACAACTTTTCACTTAAAATCCTCTACAAATATGAGACATCCATGTTGAATGGGAATTTATCATGTGATTTGATTTGTCCTAAATTTTTCATCATTTCATGAATTTTAAGTCTTTGAAAGTTTTAATCTCCTTTTACTTTGTCAATTTTAGCATGAGATCCACCATCTCTTGATAAAATATACTCACAAAACCCTCCATCTAATGCCACTTCTATTGATGTGGATATTATTCATGCACCAACATACAACTATATTTTATTATATGAACAACAAAACATATCTTATCTTGAAAGAATCACTAAATTCAATCAAGGATTTAGTTATCCCAAGGCCCGAATGCCAAGTCTTGACTTAATAGGTTCACTCAGGGTTCATTGTTCATTTGTTGTTTTCACATGGGGGCCTACTAGTGTTCTAAATATTTCTCTTTTAAATAACAAGAAATTTTAATAAACTCAACAAATCATGCATTCATCACTTTTTCATAATCCATTCAATTCTAACTCTTTCCACAATAAACTTCAAAAGATTAAAGTTGATAAGAGGAAAGCCTAAGCAATTAATTTTTTTTAGATATTTCCCACACACATAATAAAAATAAGAGAAATAATGTAGAAATATTTTTTATTTCACCAGATTGCTTCACAAATACACACAAACTAATGTAAGAGTTTAAAGAATAGAATTTTTCACCAATGAAATAGCTTCAAAATGCACCCAAAGATGGTGTAGCAAATTAATTATTTCACTAGGAATAAATGATTATAGTCATACAAAATATATGATTAGGAATAACCTTCAATTGCTTTTGTGACCGACGAACATAGTATGGGATAACTACACTTGATCCATGAGGATTTGAAGCATAATTAAGCCACTATGCATCAGTCTCAATAGAATCATTCAATGCAAACTAAGCTAAGAAGCCATTATAACTAACATATTAAAATATGAAAGCTTCAAAAACACCTACTCTAATTTATTGAAACTTATCCTATTAGGGGAATGGTGTCGCATTGATGTGGAATGGTGACCCTTTCCCAATCCCTTGGATAATGAGCTTGTTTCGATTGATTCAATTGAAGAGAATCGATGAAACCAATGAGAGATGTGTGTGAAAACATGATTTAAAAGCTAAATTAATATGATGAAAGATAATTTAACATGATAAATGCTATGATAATCGATATGGGTGTATACAAAGCTATTCTAAATGGAGTTTAAGCTCAAAATATTAAAACCCTAATCTCAAAACATTCTAAATGGATGAACCTATGTTACCATGGAAGCCATTAATGGAAGCTAAGCTAGTTTGATGCAAGAAATCAACCTAAAATTCCTTTTAAAACATAAAATGTGAGTGCAAGATGAAAGTGATTTTAACAACATAAGTTTGCTCTTAAAAGATGGATCCCTATTCAATAGATGCAAGATCAATTTATAGAATAAGAAAAATGAAATTGATGGTCAAGATCAAAAGGATCAATCAATGGTCAGAATGGAAGGAAGATGGAGG
>VDFB02347097.1:0-15248 GCA_007258455.2 Sequoia sempervirens
CCACTTAGAGGCCTAGTTTGGACCCCCATGATCCTATACTGACCCCCTTGCTTTTGGTTGTTTGCGGGAGGTGGATTCTAATGTTTATCTGTAGGGTGGGTGCATGAAGTTGGGTAGCAATTTTGTCTCCACTTTTGAAAAAAACTTTTAAAACTCAATGTGTGCACGTTATAACGCGCTTGCATTATTTCACATTAAAAACAAAGAAAAAAGTGAAAGAATTTTCCTTGGAATACCAACCCAAAGACTTGGAGGGAATTCCCAATGAGGTCAGAGATGTGTTTTTGCAAATTCTACAATTTTTCACATAATCGGGTTTGTGCTCACCATCAGTTGTTTGGTTCAATATCAACAAAATCCCGGTACATGGGTAATGTTAGGTTCTCTCTTAGCTATCAACGATGTAATTTTCTCACTTTACGAAAATGTTAAGCCTTTCATCCATAATTTATTTTGTTTATATGTCTCTTTTTTGCCAAAAAGTAGTGTTTGGTGTTTTTTTCATTATAAATTAACTATTTCATCAAAATTTCAAATAAATTACATTTTTAGAAACTAGAGTCCATTCTACAAAAAAAAATAAAAAAAAATCAATTATTTTCCAAAATTTGTAGGGGGAGCACAACCAAAATTCTGCTTTTCAGGAAGTGCCCACTTAGAAAATTAGTAAAAAAACAAATATTCATTAAAAAATTACCAAAAAATTGTGCATCAACTAGATACTGTTAGCTAACTTCTGACCATAGTGATTTTAAAAATACTACAAAAAAGTTCACAATGCTAGGGTCGTACAAGAGTTACTATGTTATGTTTTTCTGACAAAAACAACACCAATTTGTGTACATTCCTCTTTTTAACCCCTTAAACTCAACCATTTTCAAAATAAATTAGTAGTTTAGAAAGTAGACTTCAGCACTTCAATCCTTGTTTTTGTTCCATCTCAAAATTTTGAGTGTAACTATCCTCAATTTCACGTCCAAGGTCAGTATTTCCTGATTTCAGAAAAAAAAAAGTGTCCACTTAAGCCCCCTTTTTGGGAACCATCTTGGTGCACTTACCATGTAGCCCCTTGAGGTGTTCAATTCTCTGGGGTAGAGACTATTGGAGTTGCTGGTTTTGTTTGCCGACTTGGTCCTATTTTATAGGATGGGCATTTTTGGTTCTCTATGTTGCGGTCTATGTTAGGCCTTGGGATCCCCTTATGTTTCATTGTGCTTATCTTGATTTTGTGGTCTTTTTCTCTCTACATACAAATTTCTATCTGCACATGATTTTTCTTGTGGATCTTTTTTTGTTGGCTGGGTTTTCTCTATGTACCTAGATGGAGTTTTTTTGTTGGAGGCTTTGCTCTGTTCTTTTGTTGGCCCTTCGTCTGGGGTTGTTGGGCTTATGCTCTTGGAAAATCTATGCTTTTGGGTTTTCTGTTGAGGTAAGGGTTTTGTCCTTTTGGGGGTAGAAGCTTTGGTGTTTTTCTCTGGTGGTTGGAGTGCATTCTCCCTCTTTCTTGGTTCAGTACCTTGCTTTACCAAAGGTGGCGATTTATGCTCTTCCTTCTCAAGTTTTTTGTCTGAATCTACTGTACCGGTGTCTTCTATGGAGGTGGAGACTACTCCTATCGAGGTGGAGCCCTCTTCTATAGAGGTGGAGGTGGGTGTTGTAGGTTTGGTGTGGAGATCTCTCTTTTACAAGTTCCTATCGAGGTGGAGCATGTGTGGGTAGAAGAGTGATGACTTTGGAAGGTTGGGATTTCATTTCTTCCTCTCCTATAGAGGGGATCCCCCTCCTATTGAGGTGGTGGTGGGGATGGTGATTCTGGTGGGGTGTTGCTACAAGTTGGTTTATGTGCTCCAGTGGTTCGTTGTGTTCTCTAACTCCCATATTGAGGTGGGGTTGTTGGATTTGATGGTGTTTTTGCTTAGGGTTTTGATGGTGTTCTACACCATTAAGTTGGTTAATTCTCTTGGCTCAGTGGTGTCATCCATGAGCGACTATTTTGTTGATGCCTAGTAGATGCAAACAGTTTCTTGTTTCTAAGGGTTTCTGGTCTCGGTTTAAACCAGGTTGTAAAGGGACTTCGGTCCTTTGCTTGTTTATTTGATGTAGCCTATGTAATCATGTTTTTCTTTTAGCAATTGTTGTTGGGTTGATGTTGGTCTATGTTTTATCTTATTTGTAGCATGTTTTTTTTGACAAGGTTGTGGGTCCCTTCAAAACTGTTATGAAAGGGTTTTGGGCCCCTTCAAAACCCATTTTTACCTCTAATAAAAAACATTACATAGGAAAAAAAATCTTCAAAGAGAAAATGGAAAATAGTTGAGGAGACTCGTCTTTAAGGTGTCATAAGTTAGTTTGAAATTAGTTTTTAGTTATTTATTAATTACTTAGCTAATTAATGTTTAGATACAATATTTTCATATTATTTTCCCTTTAGTTAAATATAATTCATCTCTCTTTCTTAAAAGTTAATTCAAGAATACTTAATAAATTTTATATGTCAAACATAAACATTGAGTCTTAATGTTCAACTTGAAATTGTAAAGAAATGAGTTTGATGACCTATTTTATTCATTTTTAAATTATCAAGAGACAAATTATACTTGATTCAAATTTATTTAAACATGTTTTGATATAAAAAAAAAAATTCCATAGATGGGATGAGAATAAATTGTTCAAATTAAATCTTAGAATTGGTATAACTTTTGAATTTAACAAGTAATGTCATAATTGGGTATATAAAATGACGTATGAGATATTAGGATCGCCATGTTGATGTTTTCTTCTCAAGTTATGAAACTAAACATTGTACATAAACAATTAAATAACTAGACATACTTAGATTTAACATTACTCAGATATTTTAATTTTGGAGAACTTTTATATGTAAATCAACAAGAAATTTGGATAGTAATTAATTGTTCATTTTTTTTTTGAATTAATATGAGTTATACATTTATGGTTATTCAATTAATTCATTCCTTTAGTCTTAATGATAATAATCTAGTTGTACTCTATGGTGGAACGCAAAATAACTTCATGAACATATTTATCCCCTTTAATATTTCTTTCTTTTAAACTAAATAGTTTCCCTTAGTTAGAGGTAATACTAAAGTTAACCCTTGACTAGTTTTTCACCATTCCACTCTCATTCATTGTGCAAAATTCATATGATTGAGGGTGATCCCACAATAGTGGTTTACAATTTTTGGCCAAACTGGACACTTAAATTATTATTTTTAACTAAATCTTCACATTCGGGCACCTATAGCGGCTAAACCGCGAGGAATTTGAAGATGATGCAAACTAGAGTCTCATCACATTTTATCTGTAGATTCTAAAAATATTTTTTTCAAAATTTTTAGAATTAGATTGCACTTCTTTTTCCATCTCCCACAAAAATTGGTTTTTTTCAGAAAATAACATTTTTAAAAAGTGACGTACACCGTATAACGCATAACCTTTTTTCAATAAAGGATAAAATTATAATTCTTTCGAATTTAGATTTGTAACTCCAATATCTAGTGCTTCCACTTGGTTAGATAGCTTTTTATTGAATGTTTTTCTTTAATCAAGTTTTGAAGTCAAACCAATTACAATTCGGACATAGTACGACCATATAACGTAATTTTTTCTATATATTGAAATAATTTATTTTTTGTGTTGGATCAAGGACTTCAATGTCGGTGCACTCATATTTTTTTTTTTTTTTTTGATAATCTGCTATTTTTCCACATGTGCAGAACATAGAACTTCATTTTCAATGAAAAACCTATATTTAATAAAACTAAAAAAACAAATACATAATAAAATTAAAACATATTAAAATTATATTGGTTGGATAGCTCATTCGAGGAGTACCTAATTCCAGTTGGGTTTTGAAAACTCATCCATTTTCATCCTCAACCCGAGCTTGAGGTAAAAAATTAGGTTTTGTGAACAATTTCAAAATCAAGAAAAGGGAGGTTCGCTAGAACCATGGTTCCTAACCCGAGGGTTCAGAGAGTGAACTAGGGTTCATTTGAACCCCTTCAATATCATTTTTCTTTTTTTTTGGGTGGGAAATGTGGGCCCAATAATTAGCGGGTTCGCTCGAACACTAGTTCGGTCGAACCCCTTTTTGGTTCGGTTGAACTTGTAGGTTCATTCAAACCCCTAAAACCAATTTTTTTGCCATGGGGTCATTTTTTCTCAGTTTTCCTTCCTCCATCAAATTGTAAACCACTATTGTGGCTTCACCCTTGAATTGTTAAATTGATGTCATCATAGGTGCAAATGACATATTTTCTTGTTGTCTTGGTGGAATGAAAAAAAAGTATAGAACATATATATTGTTCATGTACAATTAGTACAATTTTTTACATATATACATGTATAAGTGAGAATAATGGAAATTAAAATCTATCAATTAAGATTTAAGTTATGGTTAAATAGTGATTTATCCACTCATAATTTAACAGGTACACATCTAACATTTTACAATTGTTAAATAATATTGGCATTCAGAGAGATTAATTTTATAATAATCTAGTTGTTCAAGATCATAGAGAAAATTGAATAATACAATTTTGTTGTTAATACATTAAATTTTGTGTCACCTATAAAACTAATAGTATAGTTTAAGTTTGACTTAAATTTTCTTTTATATTCATGAATGCAATTATTTCCTTAGATCCCTTGTGATTAAGAATGTCTTTGTTATTAACTTAGTAAATACTAAATTATTAAGTGAATAAGTGTAGGTTGAAATTAACCATTGTTGTTTAAACCCGAAATAATCATAGAGAAATATCAAATTACAAAACATATAAGTTGTTCAAATCAAAAAGCTAAATTAATGTGTAATATTGCGATTATGAATTATAACTCTAGATTTGTTGTTTTATACCTAGAATTTAATTTCCTTTGATTAAATATTGTTGCATATAAGCATAATTCTTTATATGTCTCATTTAGTTACCTAGCTTAAATAATTGTCTTCATAGATAAGGACCAAAATAGAGTTATCCTTAGTCTTAATTATATCCATCATTAAATTGCACTATGTGCAAAGTGCATAAGAGGCATCATAAGCTTAATGCCTTAAAAGGTGCAAAGACATTTTCTCATTATATTTAACTTGTTCAAACTACATTGTGAAAAAAATGGTGTGTGTGTGTTTAAGTAGTGAAAAATTATGGGCATGAAAATTTGGAAAGGATGCAATGAGACTAAATTTTTGTTAACTGATATGACTATGTTGCTATGCCATTTTACTACAATTGAGTGGCCTGATAGTTTGGTCACCTTCAAGGATTCCCTATTCTTCGATTGACTCACAATGGTGCTAGTCCTAGATATACAACTCAATCAACCATCATGGACTTCCCTTTGAGTGACTCTAATGATGAGGAGGGAGATGTAGATTGTGTATCTAACATGGATAATTTTGGAGTGATAATTTTGTATATTATCTGGTCGAGCATTGCATGTCCATATCCTGTGTTTCATGTAGACCATCCTATCGATGATCCAAGGCCATGACCACAATATCATGAGGAGGTGGGTGATGACGATGAATCATGGAGAGATGATGATGAGTTGGATCAGTTAGTTGCAACATCAAGAGGAGAAATTCATGGGGGAAAGAGGAGGTTGATGATGCCCCTGAGGAGAGAAGAGACCTAGGTCTCTTCCTTGCATATTACATGAACACACTACTACACTAGAGAGAACAAGAATCTATGAGCATGGAGAGATGATTTGAGTAACTAATAGCATGTCCCTAGCCTCACAGGTGAGTCCATACATAGTCATATTCATTTCATGCATAGACCCCCCCTAGCGAGTTGGTGATCCAAGTAATATGATATGGTTTTTGATATGATGTTTGTAGCATACTAGATGTTGTATTAAATTTTTCTTTAGATTTATATGATGATATATTTGAATTGATTCTATGTTTTTATTTTTGTATTTTGTACCCAACAGTGTCTCAAATTTATGGGTTAATTCATGGTAGAGGTGACTCCTGTTGTGCATCTACATGAGCTCGTGCAAGATAATTATATGCTACAACAAACCATAGGGTGACATGATATTTTTTATCCCACGGTATGGATGAGAGATGCATATTAGGATCTTAGAGAATAGAGGGATTGAGGAGAACCTTCATCTATCGATCACACTTAGATGATCCTATAGGTAGCACTAGATAGAATCCAAGCTTTAAAGAGGGGTTGATTTCAACAATAATATATAGAGATGTGAGAGATATTCAAAGATCTTGGAGATGAGCTTAGGACCACATAGGCATGAAGTATCTCTAGGAGTTACTCATGATCTATTATTTCACATTGAGCACCACCACCAAGCCTTGAGGGGTCTGATAGCCATAGTCATGCATCCTAAATGATATGCTTCTCTATTATACACCATATTTTGTTTTTGATTAAAAAAGGAAAGGGCCTTGATCATGAAGTTTAAGACAACATAATGAAAACATAGAAATAGTAGAAGGGAACACATGTCGAAACAAGCAGCTAAAGGGCATGCATGCCCAACAAAACAACAAAATTAAGGAAATCAAATCAAGAAAGAAGAAAATACCACAAACACTAGGATAGAAAATGATCAATCTCTAGTCTTCAAGGAGGGAATCTAAGGACACTTCCTAGTCCTCCTTATCCTTATGCTCTTATTTTTTCTTATCATCCATATTCTTCTCTTTTTCTCCTTTAACATTTTTTTCTTTTGTTTGGTAGTTTTAGAGTAGCTAAAGATGGTTCCCATGTAACAAATTTTTTTATAATACCTGGTAAGCAATGTTATGACTTTAGAAAAGGAATTTTCTAAATGAGTAATCCTATATTTAATACTACTAGAAACAATATTTTTCTTTAATGCAAGTCCACCTTAGCTTGGAGGTCCTAAATGTCAGTATTTTCTTTATCCTTAATGCCCCCAACTAAGAGGAGAGTAGGGATTTTCTCCTCATTTTTATCTAAGATCTCTAGAAGCCTAACGGAGGGAGGAGCCAAAAAATTAGTTTCCTCGCCTTGATATGCATAGACTCATTTTGATCATTTTTCATGTCAATCTCTTCATCCTCATCTTCTCCATCATGTTCCACAACTTCATCATCATCCAACATATTCTCCTCAGACTCATTCTTTAAGTCTTCTTCCTCCCAACCATCCTCATATTAAAGAATAAACCTTCATCATCAACCTTTTAATCATTAGACTCATCTCAAATCTCTTTTCCTTTTGGTTTTTAGGGTTCTTAGTACTCTGGGTTTTGACCGATCTGGTAGACTTATGGCCACTTGACCCTTTGGTGTCACAATGTGTAGTACCCACAATTTCCTCCTTTTCCTCTCAACATCAGAAATTTCAATAGCCTCACCCTCAATAGGGAGGGGAATGGGCTCTTTTTCTTATTTTTTCCTATTGTTCCTCATACACACTCAAGACAACCACCTTCCTTTTCTTGGAAAGAAAAATCACCAACTCATTCAGGGGGTGTTGATCTTTGCAATCATCTTACCCTTTTTTGCAAACCCACCTTGCTAACAGAGTTAGGGTTAGGGTTATTCTTAATCGAAGAGACAAATGGGGTCTTAGAAACTTTATCATCTAGGAGTTTAATTTTTATGTTGATTTTAGCCTTGAGGTTGGTAGAGGGGTTCATGGTAAGGGAATAATTATAGAGAGCCATGATAAGGCCTTGGTAAAAGGGGTGGTAGGCACCATAAAGAATATAGGCCTCAAGGGAAGAAAATAAATAGAAAGAGATTCATTTTTTTCATGACATAGATGGTTAAGTATGGGAAATGGTAACCATGGATGGTCTTAAATTGACCTTCAAGAGTAAAATATTTTATACTATTGTGTGGAAAAGAGATCCTATATCTAGTGTATAGATCACTAAGATTAGTCTTTTTCACACCAAAATTAGAAGCCAAACCAACAAAGGAATGAGATTGGATGACAACCTAGAAGGAGAGCTAATCTTCCCTAGGTATTTTTCTTTTGTTTCCTTGAAAATTAATTGGATTTAATGTGAATTAATTGGTTTAATTAAATAACTATGCAACCTAATCTGAAAATATAATTTTTCTACATAGAAAAAACTAAAATTCTAGAAAGGGAAGATAGATTTGAGGGAGGAAGAATTTTATGCACCTGTAAGGTAAATTTTAGGTTTAAATGAGAGGACATGGGTAGTAGGTACCCTAGACTATGAGTGATTTCTAGTTGTTCAAATTTTAGATCTGAAGCTCTAAGGACTGCACTTTGTATTTGTCTGGCACTTTTGGTAGGTAGTGTGGAGACACTCTTGTGTGCATGCTCTTTCCCTTATTGAGTTTTGGAGGACTTTGGAGAGGCCCCTTTCTCTCTCTTTCCCTCTCTAGTTGGTGTGGACTATTGGGCCTTCGTGTATTCTTTGGCAACTTTTCTTGGAGCTGAACAATAGGATTTTTTAGGATAAAAAGCTGGTGGTTGTGCAAGTTTGGCAACGAATTCTTGGTATGCTTCAGGAGACTATTTCAGCTTGTAGACATGCAAATTTTACATTATGCATTCGATCAGATTCAAATCAAATTAGCTCTTACAATAGGCAAATTCATCACTTTCATCCATTCATTAAATAATTTCATTTATCAAATGAACATTATCATTCAACCTTCATCTTACATCATCCATTTAATTAAATAAATCAGGACTCCATTTAAATCAAATCCTAAATTATATTTCATCATTTTCTGATTTAAATAAATCAATTACCAAAGTCCAAAAAGTCAAATCATCTAATCAGCATTAAATCAGCCTAATCATCATTAACTTAATCTAATCCTAACCTAATGCTAATCCCATCCCACTTGCATTATCTAGATCTATCCACTTGCACAATAAATCAATTTTATTGATTTATTAAAACAATCATTTTCCCTCAACATGACAAGTCAAACAGGCATTTATTGTTGTTTTTCCTTGTCCCCCTCTCAGCATTTATGGCAAAATTTGAATTCAAATTTTCCCCCTCTTGGGCACTCTTCCCAAATCTTGCACATGCATCAACTAATCACCACTTGACAAGTGTCCTTCTATCATTGGCAGAATCTTAGTCCCACATTGGTCCATCTTCAACACTTAGCATTTTGAAAATCTTTAAATAGGTGCATCATCCTCAAGCAAATCCTTCACAATTTCATGCAAGGTTACTCTCTTCATTTGAGATTTGATCTTGTTCATCATCAATCCATCATCTCCATTTGCATTTTATCATTTGAGCTTTGATCAAGGATTGGGAAAGGGTCACTAGCACATGTGACACCAATCCAACATGGAATAGGTAGCTTGCTTTTGTTTTCATAATGTTTTAGTCTTTATATTATCATTTGTTGCATTTTTGAAAGCATTTTCAATATATTCCATGGAGGTATTTGCAGATTTGTGTGTTATACTAACCCTTCTAATGAGTTTTTGAGGTTGGTCTTACATTGCAGATTTTGGGTACTTCCATGACAAATGTGAGGTTGGAACTCCTTTGAATACTGATGAGGTTTTGGTTCTTTTGGGGTTGGGTTTGAATGGTCTCAACTCTAGGAGGGCTTGTTCCTTAGCAAGGAGACATCTGAGCCAAAAAATTCAGAGAGAAGGTAGGTGGTTCCCTTCTCCTGCTAGGATTCTAAAAATTAATATTGATATTTCTTCTAAGGAAAATCTGAGTTATGCTGGTGTGGGTGGTGTGGGGAGAGATACCTCTAGGGCTACTATTTTCTTCTTCTTCTTTAGGTATCATGGCTTCTAGACTACTAATATCATGGAGGCTCGAGCTATTATTGTTGCCCTAGAAAAGGATTGTGCTCTTAGATGGTGCGAGATTATTTGTGAATCAAATTCACATATCGTGATCAATTTATTAAATAAGGAGAGCAATGATGGGATGAATTGGAAACTGTCTTCAACTATGCAACAAATTCATCAATTAAGTAGTTTGCTTGATATGGGGTCCTTTATTCATATTCCTAGGGAGTGGAACGATGTGGCAGATTGTCTTTCTAAATGGGCTTCAGAGTACAAGGGCGACTGGAAGATTGATGATTGGGAGCATCTTCCTAGTGATTATGTTCATATTGAAAATGCTAATTCATGAGGATATGCATGGTCCATAAACAGGTGTCAATTTTTTTGTTTGTGCGGTTTGGTGGTCTTTGACTCTTGTTGGCTAGGTATGCCTTCTTGGCTTTGGTTGCTTGTAATCTTGGTTATCTCTGATTGAATAAATTTTTACCCTTTTATTAAAATAAAAACTATCTATTATTTTAAATTCAAAAAATTAAAATTAACCTATTGCTACTCATTGCTAGTTGTCTACTTTGTGTTAAATGTATTTTGAGAAAATATCAAGTGATCCATTTGAATGTGAAGAATTTTTATTTTCTTGAATGAAATTCACTTTGCTTATGTGAGATTTTGAGAGTAGGTAAACAATTTTATAATGTAGATTCAATTCTAACACAAATTGAATCTACAATAAAAAAAAATGTTCTAAAAAATACTATTTTAAAATTGAACAAAGTTAAGAGCATGGTCTAGTGATGTGAAAAATTGAGATATAAGTGAAGGATTCATTATCATATATATTGTTCCCCATTAGATCATGATTTTATTTACTTTTAATTAAAATATTAAAAATAAATAAATCCATGATTATATTACTTACATCTTATAGTGTAGCAACAACCCCTTTTGATCTCTCTAATTTTATTTATTTATAATTAAAAAAACTAAATCAAAATATTAAAAATAAAAATTATGATTACATTACTTACATGTAGTCCAAAAACTCTTTTAATCTATTTCTAATATTATATTTGTACTCTTAATAAGTACATATAAATATGAAACTTGAATTATAACAATAAATAACAACCATTTAATTTTAAAGTTCACACAAAATAAAAATTCTAAATTTTCTATTAGATTAAAAGTAATTTTCTAAATTGATATTCAAAAAATAGTAAGATAATCTTAACTTTAAGAATTAGAAACATTCTAAAAAATTTATTTGCATTCTATCTTTTAGAAATATTCTAAATTAATATATATTTCTATTCTAGAAAATACAGATTAAAATTTTATGCTAATAATATATATTATATATTATAAATTAAAATATTATATAATATTCGTCTATAAATTTTTTTTATGATTTATAATAATACATTTTTAAATTAAAAAAAGTGAAACCAAATTATATTGTCCAATAAATTATAAAATTGTAAATTGCAGTATAAAATAAATTAGAAAAATGGACAAAGCATCAAATTTCAGATCTAACATAAATTTGTTTTACTCATGTTCATCTAAATAACAATATATTTTAATTAATAATTAATACTAGTCATGTTGGTATTGGGGGTGTTGGGCAGAATAGTTCTGGAAATGTTGAATTTGTCTTTTATGTTTATAAGGGTTGGTATACTAACGATGTGATGGAGGCTCTTGCCATTTTATGTGCTATAGAGCGTGGATGCGCTCTAGGGTGGAGACAGATCATTTGTGAATCTGATTCACAAGTGGTGGTGACTTTGCTAAAGAGGGAGTAGTTAGAGGATGTTAGTTGGCATTTGGTGGTGATTATAAAACAGATTCTACATCTGTGTGCTTCCTTGGATTTTGTCTCTTTTTGTCACATTCCAAAGAATGGAATGGGGTTGTGGATTGTTTGGCTAAATGGGCTTCTGATCATTTGCAAAATTGAAATATTGTGGAAAGGGGTCAATTACCCCCAGATTTGTCTCAACAGTTGGACTGCTTAGTGGAGATTGACAAGGGTGTGTATGTTTGAGAATGTAATGAAAATAGCCAAAAAAATCTTTCAATCATATATTATCTTATTATTGACTCATATGTTATAGCTTTATAAGTATATATTTTCTAGCTAATACCTAAGTACAACATTATTGGATTGAACAAGTCAAATAAAATGAAAGATGTACAAAAGTTTAGCATTCACAACAAATGATAGGATGACTCAATTTTATAGGTTTACGCTAGAGTATCAATTCTTGTCCAATTTTCCAAACCAATTGGGGATTATTACTCCTCTTTGCCATATCCATATGTTTGGAACTAAATTTATTTTCCTATCTTGGAAGAGTATTGTTTTATTTTACCTAATTCTTTTAAACAATATCAATGTATCCAAAGTGTGAAAGGTGAGAATGATCATGAGATTTTTGGGTTATGGACCCACAATGTAACTTAGCATGAGCTTATGTAATAATTTTCTTGTAGCTTGATTTGTATCAAATTTATCTTAGATACCTAATTTTAATGTCCTTGGCCTTAAATCATGGATATAGAGCAAGAAAAATGACTAAAGAGAAGAAGATCCTAGGTTGAAATTATCTCAAATATTTTTTATATCATGAGTTCCTTAAGAGTTAAGCTATCCTCATTACCTTTTCTCAAAAATATTGTTTTTCAAATGGATGATTGTTTTGATGTTTATTTATTTATAGTGCATAAATGTTGTTAATGAAGAGGATTTGAGTCTTTTCATCAATTTAAGAGATATCGAGGACTATAATTGTTGGGGGACATGCATGAGTAAAGTAATAGGAAAATTTATGGAGACCTTAGATCTTTTGAAAGCAACATTTGGTGTTTTTCCACATGTTAAGATGAGGATTAGAAGCATGACACACATCGATGATCTTAATGGTGATGTCTAATGTTAGTCCTCTTTCCCCTTCACCAAAGGTGCAAAGAAATGAACATTATGATGATGCATTATACATAAAATAATTATCTTTTCCTTTTTGCAATCGAAACCATACATGGAATAGCTATGTTATTTATAGAAGGTATGACTATACCCTATGATAATGCTTATGATAAAATATGTACCTTATGATTTTAGGAATACACTTATTGAATCTAAATTGTTAGTGTGAAAGTTGTACCTTAACACAATTTATGATTTTTGACAATTCAATATTCATTAAAAACTTGACATGTAGTGACAAATAATGTACAATCATGTTTTGTACTTAGCCTTTAACACTTGTTTTAGTGTTATTTTGGGTTTTCTTACCCCTTTTTGGTATATTTTGGTGGTGGGGTGAATCCATTAGATAGATTTATTCATTTATATCCATTTTTTTGAAGGGATCACCACCCTTCACAATAAATGAATCATTGCCCTTCATTGTAAATGAATCACCTCCTTTTCACGGCTGTCTTTTGAGAATAACACTTTACTTCCAAGAAAAACATACACTAGTCAAGAGTTTGGAATGCTTTCTATATTTCCTCACGACAATATTTCTGCTGTAAAGTTTACGTAACTGACAACGAAAAATCAGTATTATCCTTTATGGCGCGTGAATTTGTTTTAGTAATTTCAATCCGCCAACTTAAATTCTAATTTTAGATTTAGTTTTAACATATATAAGATGGATTTTCATTCACAGCATTCGTGTTTTACTGATATGATTGTTGTCTCTCACCAGAATTGCTCTTATACATGCACTCCACGCTCTCGGAATTTTATTTTGTATATATATATTTTGCATGGAATATTCATCACTTAAATGATATTAATTTTGTATGTCTTTTTAGTAAAATTCTGTTTGAAGGGTTGGATCTAAAAATCTAATTCTATTTTCTAATGTTTCTATATGGTTCAATAGACTAATCACATTTGCATTTGGTATAGGTGGAAAGAAAATTAGGAGTGCACAACCCTTCCAATGGAAAAGTGCGTAAGAGAAAGGTATTTACGAGTTCATCTCTCTTTGTTTTTTCTTTGAATTCTGTTATTAGATGGCTGATTAATGTGAGAGCTGTTCTCTGGCAGAGCTGAAGGAATTGTATATTGGACTATCATTAGAAAAGGAAGAGATGGAAAAGGTTTATTTCTTGTCAATTTCTATTGCAAAAGTCATTAGATGTTAGAACAAAAGAATTGTTATTAAGATGCTCTTTTAAATAAGGAAAATGTTTGATTTTTGTTAGCAGTTAATTCTTATTCTAAAAGTCATAATAAAAAAAAGTATTATTAAGACGATTCTTTTTAATCAGGAAAAGAAGAAGATACTTAACAGTTTCCAATCATTGATCCATGAAAATAAATTTTTGAAACAGAAGGTAATTAATTTTTTAAAATCGATTCCAGTAATAAAGTATTTTATAATGTAATAACAAGTAAAAGTTTTACTTTCTTTGTAATGACTTCATATTTTTATTTAATATTTTTTTACTGTTTCTCTTTCTTGAGAGAATGGATCCTAACAAACTAACTTAGAAATATTCTTTTCTTTTGCAGTTAAGACAACACCAACTTCCTACCCAATCTCCAACAACTTCCGCAAACTTAAAATCATTAAAGATGCCAATTGGACAAGATGCATTAGAGTCATCTTCACAAGCTTTTGCTCTACCAGATTTAAACATCCCTATGGAAAATGTTGAGGTTGTCTAATAATATATATGTCAATTGATGTTGACAATCAAAGCAGTTCAAGTAGATAGTAAAACCACCAGTTGTAAATGCTCTTCATCACCATTGAAGGTGGTTTCTTAAGCGAATGTAAATGAAGTAATCAGTCAAAGCTTTGTTGGCTTGCTAAACAATGGTGAATATTAAATGTGTAAATTTGTGTACTAATAAATATTTTTTCATAGCGTAGACTAGGTTTTTTAAAGTGGGCTAGCTGTTAAACAAAATTGTTATTTAGACTTTGCCAATTTTAATCTTATTGTCAGTTTCTATCTACATGCAATTTACTATAGCATTCATTGAATGCAATTTGACTTTTCTAATTGATTCATCACAGATTTTCATTTTTATTTAGATCTATGTTTACAATAATTTTTTTATAATATCAAATATTTTAAAGTCTAAAGTTTTAAGTTTGTAATCTTTATTAACATGAGTATTAAAATTCTTATTGTAGTCAAAATTTCTAAATAACAATGAAAAATAATTTATATCAATTGATCACAATAAATAATTTTTATTCACTAAAAAATTAGACAAGATTATAGATCTCACCCATACATTCAAACTATACATCCTTATCCTTCAATATAGAACTTCAGCAAAAATCTTTGCAGCACCTTACTTCATAGTTGAAAGATTTTGTTCTGATTTTCGATTTTGGGTCACACCACTTTCACAATTTACAATAATATAGGTGTAGCAAGGTCTAAATTAAGACTTGGGAATTTATTTTGTAATAAGATTCACAATACAAG
>VDFB02347098.1:0-36965 GCA_007258455.2 Sequoia sempervirens
GACCCTCACGACCCTCTCAACACCATCCATAGGTACATTACAGAGTTGGCCAAGTGTGTGAAAGAGAAATTTTCCAATGTTTCACATCAAAGGGTTAGCCAAGTGTGCCGGCAATTGAGGTGTTGGATGAGATGATGGTTGCTTGGCAGCCAAGCTGACTGGCAACAACAGGTAGGCATGGCAAGATTCTAATAGTGCTCCATGGTGAGCAATGTTACCGAGACACCTATTTACAATTGCGCCAACAGACACTCCTCATAGACATGGTTGAAGATACACGAGACAAGGCTCTAGCACAGGCAGCCCAGAGCCGTACGAAGCTAGCAGAGCAGATCCGCAAGTCATAGGAGTAGCTAGCTTAGGTGACGACAAAGCAAACATGGATGTTGGTAGTAAAGGATGAGGCGCTAAGAGAGAAGGATAGGCAATTGGCTTAGAGGGACGCACAACGTCTGGCAAGAGAGAGGGAGAGTCAGTTGGTTACAAAAGACAGACTTGGTGAGTACAAAGGAAGAATTGGCAATAGCACAAGCCAAACTCGTCGAAGCAATGAAGATGGTGAAGTTAGCATGGGAGCACTAGAAGGCAACCACCCAAAAGCTCCAACGCATCTAGCAGCAATCCACTACGACTCCTTTCTCATTCGTATATCTAGGGACGCACTCTCACCATCCCTCTTAATTCCTTTTTTCTACCCCAATTTTCCATTTTCAGTTGTTTCGAAGACGACTACTTTATGGGGGGGATGATGTAGCCAACCGAAAGTGTACTTAGTCGACCGTGAGTAATAAATAAGACTTATTTTTGTACCCCAATTTTTCATTTTCAGTTGTTTGGAAGACGACTACTTTATGGGGGGGATGATGTAGTTGATCGAAAGTGTACTTAGTCGACCATGAGTAATAAATAAGACTTAGTTTAATATTTCATATAATTGTCTTGTCATGTCATCATATTAGTTAGTGGTTCAAGAATTAGTTCCCAATAGAATAATTAATGTTATGAAGGGACGTGACAGTTGGTCCTTCAACCACCGTCAACGCACTATATGTATTCAGAGTTATGTAGTCAATTGGTACTGTTGCTATGGTTGTTCATGTTATTATTGTACTAGCATATGTTCAATCGATAAAGACAAGTGTGATGATTTTATGCATTATATTCTAGTACAGTGTTATGTTTTGTAAGTTATTCTCGTTTACTCCTTGTGTATGTTGGAATTCATTCCGTGAGTAAACAGGGTTGTACTTTGTTTTTTATTCACCTAGGTCATATAGATTTAAAAATCCATGTTGGGTCATTATATAAATAAATGCTTCTAAAAAATAGAACATTCACGTAGGTTAAAAAAACCATGTGGGGTTAGCATTAAGTAAACAAATACTCCTAAAAAATAGAACATTCAACTAGGTCATATAATTTAAAAAAACATGTGGGGTTAGCATTAGGTAAAGTGAGTGAATTTATTAATGTCCTTGCCATAACATAAATAAACATGATGATCTAGTGCCACAAGATATCAAAAACCTCCTTGATAGGTAAACCTTGGTATAAACTGGAAGCTTGAAGAAAACTCCAAAAAACCTCACCCAACACCTAAAAAATTCCTACATAAGGCTAAGCTAGAGGGCTTGGGAAGTATTAATGATGTGACAATCCAAATGCCTAAGTTCTTTGAAAATGATTACTTTTGAATTGAAAATGCCTTGTGAGATGATAGGTTTAGGATCCTAATGACCACCATCTCTTCTAGTTGTATGTTTCCTATGCATGATATTGAAAAGAATGAACAAATCATCTTGTAGAATGTGTGATGTAATACTGTGATCTCTTCAATCTCAGTGCATATTGAGATGTCCTTTTGTCTTGTGCACTTGAGAAAATGCATCCTCAACAATTTCAAAAGGGGATTCTTTGAATATAGAAGAAAATACAAAAAGATTTAAGCTATTGACTATGATACCATGATGAAATTTGTAGATATGAAATATAACAAATAATAAATTAAGCTATTGGCTATGATACCATGATAAAATTTACAATTATGAAATATAACAAAAATTGAACCATATTGCTTTCCAAGATAATATATAAAAAATATAAATAATAATAATACTTCTTTGGAGATTACAAAGTATTGTGGAAATGTTTATAGAGCATTGCATTCCCATACAACTTCACTAACTACCTACTAATTACTAACTTAAATCAGTAGAATGCATTTGAATCCAAAGATTGCCATGAAGGTTGTTCCCAAAAGGATTTTTAATCCATTGAAAGTCCTGATGTGTTGACAATATTTATTTCTTCACTGTAGGCAAACATTCAAAATATCTGCATTGAAAGGAATTTATTAAAAGAAAACTGCTTGTTAAGCAAACCAAGGAACACAATTTTGGAAATTAACTTTAGGCATCTTATATTAGTCAGGCAGCGGTAGGTTTTTATTTGTAGTTTTAAACGATCTTTTACACAGTATTTTGTTGCTGGACATCTTCCTTTCCCACAGGCTGTTGTCTCTACACCACTATGGTTAATAATACCTTGAAAATAATAGCTTACGCATACCAACTAAACTGACTTCTCACTTGCAATGATAAATTCAGTGCTTTCTGTGACTCTTTCAGATGTCCTTTTGTCCTGTGCACTTGAGAAAATGCATCCTCAATAGTTTCAAAAGGGGATTCTCTGGATATAAAAGAAATTACGGAAAGATTTAAGCTAGCAGCTATGACATCATGATGAAATTTGCAGATATGAAATATAACAAATAATAAATCATACCATTTTTCTAGATAACATATAAAGTACATAAATAATATTAATACTTATTCGTAGATTACAAAGTATTGTGCAAATGTTTATAAAGCATTGCATTTCCATACAACTTCCCAAACTACTCTATTGAAAACCAAATCTCAACTAATTACTAGCTTAAGTCAGTAAAATGACTTTATTAAAATGTAAACCCTAATTTTTCCAACATACACCACAACCCAATGAATCTAATATAACATTTTTATTTTTTATTTTATTGCTTCGTAAGGCAAAGTTTGTATTAATAAAAAATGGACAAAAGTCCTGTTACAGTCCATAGATATATCCTCCACAACCCTGTTCCCTCTACTGGGTGGCCAGGCACAAGCCACGCAGAGCTATGCCAGAACCTGTATCAAAAGCCCCAACAACAGAAAATAATATAACAGACTTTAACATATTATAAACATTTCTAAACATATTATAAACATTTCTAATTAAAATATATACCATTTGAAAATTTTCCACATCGCTACTATTTTACTTTAACAAACTTATTTTAGTATTATGTTATATGACATCTTGAGTTTTTTTGTCAGTTATTTGACCATGCTGTAAGTTGTGACATCAGAAGTCACTGAAATGTTTGATCATATATTGTTTCCATCTATCTATGCCATTCATGAAACAAAACATCTAAGCAAATAGGTGTAACAAAATATATAAATAGTGTTTAACCATTGAGCTTCTTTTTTTCCCATCATATCCTTACATAAATTTGCAAAATTATGAGCAATAAAAATCTTTTGGGATGCATGTATTTGCTTAGTAAACCTTACCGTGATTGGAAGATCATTAGCCAGAACTTGATTTTGTCATCTTCCTTTGCTTATGAAACCAAAAATGTGAAAAAGGGCAAAGAAAAAAGGGAAAGCAATGTTTGACTATCTAAGTTATGTCATTGCTGGATCTTTGTATCTGAGAAAGATGTCCTCTATTTCAGCCAAAACCTCTGGTGATAAGGAACTAGCAGTTGTGAAAGCTGATATATTTTCCTTCAACTGCTCCATGGATGTTGCACCAATAATAGAACTTGTCACGAATGGGCGACTACGTACAAAACCAAGTGCAAGTTCAACTGGGGTGAAGCCATGTTTACGTGCCACCTGCATATACTTATCCACAGCTTCCTGAAAGTTGCATTTAGAGTTTGATGTCAATACTTGTGCCATGAAACATATGCTAGTATTTTTCTCATGTGCATGTGTCAGAGAGAGAGAGAGAAAGAGAGAGACCTTTGCTAGAGATTTAGTATATCGACTCATGTATCCTGGAAAGAGGTTAAACCGGCCTTTCTTCGCTGCTGTGGAATCAGGATTTGTGTACTTCCCAGTCAAAGCACCACCAGCTAATGGAGAATATGCCAAAAGACCAACATTACAATGCTGAGGAATGCATACCTCAGCCAAATCAACTGCACAACCAAGATTTTTAGGTCAGTTTAGATTCAGTGAAACTCAGCCCAAAGATGGATGATGGATACGTATTTGTAGACAAGATATTTAGTTAGATTTCCAAATGATTCAGTACTAAATATAGTATGTATCCAAGCAATTCTAATATAAATTATGAATTTATTTTTTGCAACTTCGAAAAGTGCATAATTTATTCAATACAACCAAAGTTACTAACCACTTATTAATTAGCATGTCATTCGTACATGAGATGAAGTCGAAGAGTCAAAGGTTATTTATCATTTCTATCATATTTCTGATGATCCTAACTTCCATTGAGGAATGTACCAAAGAAGCAAAATACATAGAAAAGATACGGGAGACATAATCAAGGTGTCCTTGCTGACCTGAGGTTTATTGACAAAACATATCCAAATGCAGGGATTGATCTTCACATTCGGTCTAAATATTGAAATTCCTATCTTGTTTGGTATACCCTTATAATGGCATATTAACATGGTATATTGCTGAACATAAGAACTAATAATCTTTGTTGAAAATCCATGTATAGTTTCCATAAAAATCAACTTCGGGTATTTTATATTTTTATCTCCCTCCAAGCACAACTGTAATATTTTTTACCCTTGGATTTTCAAGTTCAATTTACCTGAGTTGTAATATAAATTTTTAGCATTTCTTATTTCATAGATATTTATAGTTTATTAATTCCATCTCCCACTTTTGACTCAGGAGTTTTTTTTTCCTCGTAAAACATTCTTTTGTGATTAAGGACAAAAATCGAAAATAAATTATAACATTATCATTTAAAGAGGCAAAAAATTGGATTGAAATAGTAAACTGACAAACAGTTCAAAATGTCAAGCTTTACTCAAGGCAATGGAAGCTACTAGCGAAGAAATATACCCCTAAAAGGTTTTCATGTTGAGAACTATAGAAGAAGGTTAGTGAACATGTAGAAAATAGATTATATGTTAAACTTTTAGGATAGATCCTCAAACAAAAATGCTGCATTGAAAGAAACCTTTCAATGAAAAATATATGGTGCTGCCATTCTAGCTCATGTGCTAAGTCAAATTTTGTATGCTTCAATGTTCAATTCAGTAATGGATGAGTCGCTTTCCTATCAATAATTGGGGAGCAAAGTTATCAAATTTCATACTGGAGATCGCAGAGAAGTCAATTTAGCAGTCTAAAAGGTCACCACTTAGAGTTCAAAAATTATGACTCCAAAATTGTCTATTCCTTGTTTGCATGTGGATTGAAAAAAAATTTCACTGCAGAGAATGAACAAGAGGAAACATATTGAAACCTGAAAGAGACTGGTCCAATTAGAGTCAACAAGCTTACCACATGTATTGTCAACCCTCGGAAGAATTGCAACATTTTCATCCCTATATGGTGCCACCCTCTTCGGCAAAGAAAGTATCTCTAACCTATAATATTTGGAGACAAAGAAAATGCTAGGAGATGCAAGGGTGTGGTCATCTTGTTCCAACAGTTAACAATGATCTCTTTCAACCTTGTGAAAAGTGTTTCCATGCAGTCATGCTCCTTGACTTCTATTATGGTCCTTATTTTTTCAACCATGGAGTCCATGCCATCATAAACTCACTCAAAAATGGGAATCTATATCAACATTCTTAATCATGTTGATGATGGTCTCAATGAAACACAAAACATATTCCACACAAGCCCACCACTCTTCATGTACAACCAATGCTTTAATTCTTTGGGCTCTCTTTGTACTTGATTGCCTCCGTAGACTCCAAAGAATGTTCATAACCATAGCGCTCAATGCATCTCGCATCTTCACAAGTCGTCTTAAGATAATTGTGTGTGATGCAAATCGAGTTTTGGCAAACTAACATGTTGTAAAAAATAAAACACACTAAAATATTAAAAGAAAGCTGACATGTCACATAAAAAATTTAAAAATATTACTAAAAAATAAAATTTAAATTATCTCCAACAACTTCAAGTTGGAGAAAGTACTAAAGATGCCTTGTGACATAAGATGATTAGTCACGAACATTTGGGTCTCCTCAACCTCTATGTAGATTTCTTTGCCCATTCGATTGTTTGTTGCTCTATCTGATAAATTAAATACATGATTAATAACATAGACGACAATGCATACTAGATATAGGAGTAAATTATATCTTTATTCACACATGAAATTATTACAGGAGAAGACCAAAGATGGTCAACCAAGGATCAAGGTTGATCCGACTAGATCATCCTACCATCCTTGGTGATACACACTGTATTTAAAGAACCTGACGGTTGCCAAGAATAACACAACTGTCAACCAACTGATGCTTATAACTACCCAAAGCCGACAACCATTTAATACAAACAACCAATACTACCGAAGCATAATAATAGATGTTCTACACCAACTACATCGACCTTTTGGCATTATACATACCCTCCACTATTAAATCAGCTACCCTACAATTTTGGCATTATACATTATGACTTGGACAACATTTTCAAGGCCCAATATTAAAATGGATTTTATGAGGATATTGGCAATGAATGTTGCATCCTTCACTTGGCCTTCACAATCTATTGCCTTCAAAAACATGGCCCATTTAGGGGACATTGCAATGATATCGATTAGTGGTCTATTTTTACAATCTTTCCAAGCATCGGAAATAATGGACACACCTGTTTTGGGCCATGTATCCTTGATTTCTTTCAATGATGCCTCTACGGAAGTTTTTTCCTTGGCCAATAAGGTGGTGCACACCTTTTCATACCTAGGACTAATGTAATCAGCAGGTGCATTGGCAATGGTCATTCTAACAAAGTTGAAAGGAAGCCCATAGCCACAAATTCAACGAAAAATGCTCTCATTTGCAGCCTCCCCCACTTCATTCTTGAAGGCCTTTTCCAATGGGCCTCTTTTATACAAAAGAAAGATAGTATCCTCTTCTCAAGAAGATAGTGACAATAGCGAGAAAGGATGTGGGTCAGCCAATTGTGATAAGCCATTAGGAGGTTTCTACATTCACTTCTTGGCAAGAGGATTCGATCTTTCCTTTGATCTATTATTACCATGTCAGCATCCTCTTTTTTTATATATATCATATCATTTGTTGCTTTGGCAACCCTTTTTTGTCCAACCCTTGACAAATTCTTATTCCCAAACTAGAAATAGTACATAGGTGAGCTTTCACTCAAATATACAAGCTCTTACACTCATTTCCACATTGGTTACAACACCAACCACCAAGAATTTGTTCAATCATGATTGTATGTTGCCAAAGAGGTGATGCTGCATAAAATTTAAATGAGCTCTCTACATTGGGGGCAACTAAACTACAACTCTTAATCATTTTGTATGAACATAACAAAACAAAAAATATTCCAAATATACAACCTCATAATTAAAATAAATGGCATTATAACCCTTGTATTATGCATAAAAAGTGTTAGAAAAATTCAAAAAAAAAAAAAAAAGACTTGAAAAAAATTACAAGATTCACTCACCTTTGATAGATAAGTCTTCCTCATATTGCTCTTTCTCCCCTATTGGTGTAGCTTTTTCTCTCTTTTAGCCCTCACCTTTGAAGAAAAATGTAGCAACCTTCAAAAAACAATAATGGCAGCTTGGAGGCAAAAATATTATTTTAGTCACTTGTGTTTGTTAAATGAGGCAAAATAAGTCAAATGCTCCCACTCAGGGAAAAATTAGGTTTTTAAGACATTTATTGGTTTTAAAAATGTTCAAAAAGTAATTTTTTAATTTTTTGGGAGGTTGGGCCACAGGTCCCCCTAGGTTCAACCCAAGTTTGCCCAAAGTTGCCCCAAGGAACCCAAGGTAATCGGGGGAGACACTGAACGAACCCAAAGCCATCCTAGACCCAAACCAAACCCAAAGTTGTCCTAGCCCTAGACTCCATATGGGCAACGAGGAATCCAAGGGAACCCTACAACATAGGATTAATCCAATTCAAGTCTTGTGCAGTGCTCATTCTTTTTTATCTTTGTTTACAGCTAGAAAGAGTGAGAGTTTGTTGGCTGTTAAAGTTCATTTGCTATTAGTCAAAAGATTATCAAATATTTCTCATCATGTGCAGAAGTGTCGATTCGCCTTGTGCCGATATCTAGGAACAAAAAAGATAGGTTATTTCCATGGCTTAGAGTTATAAGGTTTTTACTTCAAAAATTTGTAACCAAGGAGCTTCCCCTTCTAATTTCAAGAAAGGTCAATCCTTACATGCTATTTTGTTTTGTTGTACTGAAAGAGACATCAAAATGCTAATAAATTGCATATTTGGAGCTCTTGATGTAACTGAGATTTGAAAAAATTTCATCAGTGAGAATCTTGTTTGCTAAACAAAGATTTCCAATATGAGATCAGATTTCATTTTCATATATGGTCTTTAATCCTTTTAATGTTTTAGTTTAGGGATCTCATCTGTCTTACAATTCTCACTTAGTTTTCTATCTGTTTACTTTACTTTCATGTAGTCTACAAGGTTTCTATCATGCAAAAAAAATATTAAGGCTAGTAGTATTTAGTGCTTCAAATATGAGACAGTGATTGGCATAGTTATCTTGAGTTTAAGAGCAAAGCTCTTCAAGATGGGATTGTCTCATTACAAAGAATTATGGATTCCAATAGAGAGGATTGGTTTTCATGCATGGATTCTAAGTTACCGATTTGTTGGATTTAGGCCCCTGGCTTGGGTTCGAAATGACCTAGGTTCAAAATTCTGGTTCAGTCAGAGACTGGTTCGATCAGGGTTCAATTTTTGCACTGTGGGTTCAGTCAAGGTACAAAATGTTGACTTTGGGTTCGATTTTTGCACTATGGGTTCGATTTCAAATGATTTTATTTGCTTTTCTCTACCTTGCAAGTACAACCCAAGAATCCCAAGGAGTTAGGTTTGTTGTTTGAAGGCCATCATCCCAAGGGTGAGATGAGGACAAGCATGTGGGTTGAGTCGGATTGCAAGAGCTGGCTCAACAATAAGCCCAAGCATTCTATTCTCTACGTCTCCTTCAGAAGCTATGCCCATGTTGCTGCACAGCAAGTAGCCCTTCCTTGGGCGCTCCGTCGTGATATCGTCTCCTGATATAAATATATCACGCTATATATCATTTGCAAAATGCTCAAGCATGATTCTTTTAAAATCCTGATAAAAATATATGCACATTCCAGAGGGTGGGCAACACCTCTCTGTCGGCTAGTTATTAATTTTATGATTAATAATAAAAAAATAGTAGTTATGTAGATTAATTCATTTTTAAAAATTAATAATTAATATTAATATTTATTATTTATTAATATTATTTTATTATTATATTATAATAATATCATTAGTATTATTATTATATATTAATTTTACAATATTGGATTATATATTATTAATTAACTTTATTATTTATCAATATTTAGTTCTTTATAATATTAATTTTATTATTTCTTAATATTCACTTACTTTTAAATCTTTAACAAATAATGATATTAAAATTATATTATATATTAAATTTATTATTTATTAATATTAATATTATTATTTTTATTTTTTTTGATCGGAAATATTTTTTGCTTTATTGATAAAATTAAGTCATAATATATCGTCTTCTAAATTTTTCTAATAAACCATCTACCCTCCAGGCATTCAACAACCATAACCCCAGATTTCTCAAAATTACATTTTGCTTGCAGTGACTTCACTACCAAACCCAACTACTTCAAAATCAAAATTTATGCTCAAAATTGCATCCACAGTATTTCTCGATTAACTTCTAACTACCTTGCAAACCAACACCAACTTCCCTTCATTACTCACAGTTCTTTTAGAAAACCCCAAAAACTAACAACAAACAGCCAAAAAACTCAAAAATCATGGCAAAGGATTAAGATTACTGCAGAGCTCAAGACGAGCTACTCGCCACAGCTTCCATGGAGACCCCATTCTTCTTCCTCTGAGGTCGCAGCTCCTCCAACCGCTCTACTTCAGCCTTTTCCTGTACTATTACTGCCTCAACCTCTATTAATTCCACAATCAATTTTAGAGCTTCCCACCCACATGCTGCTCCCTCTCTCCATCTGGCTTTGCGTTTTCCTTCTTGCCATTTCACAAAGGGTACGCATTTCTCGGTTTCTTCATCCTCTTCACTTTCAATTCCCTCACTGATATCCATTCCTACTCCCGAAATCGCTCATTTCAATAGTGAGTCCATGCCCTCCAGGTAATCCTTGTGCACCAGTGCCTTCATCACCTTTTTCACAACTTCAATCAGCTCTCCCAAATCTAAGCCCCAAGCCATTATCAGTGAATATATGTCCATATTAGTTTTGTACCTGTGCCTGAGGTCGTTGAATCCTTTCCCCAGAATTAGTTGCACTGACTGCACTAATCGCTCGTCACTGTAAAGGAAATAACCCATTAGTCTCTTTGCCGATGCTTCTCCATGAAAGGGTGAGAGTTGCTTCCTCATTTTAAGTGAGAAACCAGCCTCCATCACCTCTGCAGCTACAGAGCCACCACCTCTTGTTCACCGTTTTCACACCTATTGTTCACCGCAATGAAAGAAGCATCGAGAAGGTAATGCCTCGAGAGATTAATAACTTAAATCACAAACTTCTCCATAAATGCTAGGCATATGATCATCGCCGCCACCCGACTCCACACACTTCTCTCGTTCACTTCAAGGATTGGAAAGCATTCAACTACTCCATTTATTTCTGTTGGCGTACCATCTCTCATAACACTTCCTCCTCTAAAACTAAATGTCTAAAATATTCAATTCTTAATTCACCAACTTCGTTAAACGATAGAGCCCACTTCGACAATGTGTCTACCTCTGCATTAACCACTCTCCTGATATGACTTACCTTAAAGTCATCAAAGGCTGCCAATTCCTCTTTAATTTTTCCAATTACATTCTGTAGATGCCATGCCCCAGTATTCCCCTTCATCACAACCTGGATAATTACAAGAGAATCACCCTCCAAATGAACATTCGATGCCCCTAACTTTTTACCAAGCCTAATAGCCGTTAACGTTGCTAAGGCTTCAGCTGTGTTGTTGGTCCCTTCCTCCAGTTTCTTTGCTCCCAAAGCCAAAACATTTCCTCTCCAATCCCGAACAATAAATCCTGCTCCTGAAGGTCTAGGGTTCCCTCTAGAAGCCCCATCAAAATTCAGCTTCCACCAACCTTCCATCAGTCTTTCCCACCTAACCTCCACTAATCCCTTAGAAGCTGGATTAACCCAACCAGGCCCCTTAACGGGCCTTAGGCGGATTCCCGTCCATTGAGCCTGGATACGCTTATCCTCCAAGGTAAAGGGGATCCCCGGGTTGAAAAACCGCGAGGCAACTGCACCAACCACTTCCTCTATGGCATGGTTTATCCTAAACTTCAATCTTTCTATCAATTCTTCCTTTTCAATGAATATATGTTTGTTTCTTTCCTTCCATAACTCCCAAACTACAATGGATGGGCTTACCTTCCATATGCAGGAGAGAGTCGATTTTTCTTCTGCAAAGGCCACCCTTCAAAAACTTTCCTCAAAGTATTCGATAAAGGGCCTAGCCACCCCAGCGAACTCAATACCATTGCCCAACATGAATAAGCCACCCTGCAATGAAGCAACAAATGGTCCACCGATTCCTCCGCCTCTGCACACATCACACATCTAGAAGGACCACAAAAACCCAACTGTTTCCTTCATTCTCCTATCAAGATACAACCCCTAATTGCCAACCATGCAAATGTCCCTACTTTAGGTAGACATTCCTTTCCCCAACATAAGTCGACTGGCCAATCCTCATCCCCTGCATCCATGTCCAAGAATCGGTAGCATAACTTAACCGAATACTTGCCATCTAAAGCACCACCCCATACCACTTTGTCCTCTTTGTTTGACCTTAAAATCTTTTTGGTATGGATAATTTCCTGCATGAGAGTCCTTTGTCTGTCTGAAATCCCTACATTTTGAAGGGACTTCCACCCCCAATCGCCACCCAACGCGTCCTCTCTAAATTCCAAATAGTCACTAACCTTTTCCCCCCAATGTTGGGTGAACCATTGTCTTAAATCCTGCAGTTTTTCATTATCTTTTAAAGCTGGAAAACCTGCCCAAGAATCATCCCAGAACTTGGCCTTTGAGGCATTTCCAATCTGCCAAGTTATATGATCTACTATTACCTGCCTGCAAGAGATAATGAAATTCCATATTGCTGATGCAAAGGAGGGGTTATGAATTGTAAGAATCCTGTTGTCTTCCATGGAATCTAAATACTTAGCTTTGAGAATTTTAACTCACAACTGAGAAGGCTTCAAATAAATGTTCCATACCAATTTTGCTCCCAAAGCTTCATTCAAAATATTCCAATCTCACAGCCCTACACCACCACTTCCCTTCGCCATACAAATCTTCTCCCATGAGAGGAGGGGTATTTTGTCATGTTCATTTGCCCCATTCCAAAAAAAAATTCTCATTCTTTGCCCAACTATCTTTATAATTTTCTTTGGTATTCGAAGACACATCATGGAAAAGACAAGAATGGCAGAAATAACTGATTTTAACATCAAAATTCTACCAGCCGAAGTTAGCCATCTACTTTTCCACCCATCCATCCTTTTAAGACAGCAATCCAACAGCTCCTTCCATACTGCCAACTTACTTGCCCCTCCAAATAGAGGAATACCCAGATATTTACCCGGTAAAGAGCCCATTTTCATACCTAAGATTGAGCAAATTTCCCTTTGTTTTTGCCCGCTAGAATTAAAGAAGAAAATTTCTGATTTTCTCCAATTTATACACTGTCCAGAGGCTTTGCTATATTTATCTAAAACTTCCCTCATCATCCGAGCTTCTCTAAAGGAAGCTTCCCCCATCAAAAGGGTGTCATCTGCAAACTGTAAATGTGAGAGAGTGTCTATACCTTCTTCCACCCGAACACCTTTCCAAAGCCTAGCTCACCTCTTTTTTGCAATCAGCCTTTCCAAAACTTCTACCATTATTATAAACAAAAAAGGCGATAGTGGGTCCCCTTGCCTTAATCCCTTCTCCGTCTCAAAAAGCCTTGTGGGATTCCATTCACTAGAACCGAGAATCTAGGAGTTTTAATGCAACTTTCCACCCATTTCACCCAGGCCTCACAAAACCCAAATCTCTTGAGAACCATTAGCAAAAAATCTCTATTGACTTCATCATATGCCTTCCTGATATCCAATTTTACCAACATCCTTTTTGTCTGAGCTCTTCGAATAGAATGAATCACTTCATGAGCAACTATGACACCTTCATAAATGGACCAATTCGGTGAAAAACCACTCTGCTCAAGAGAAATCACTGTGTCAAGAACCCCCTTCAACCTGTTAGCCATCACCTTTGAAATTACCTTGTATACTGTATTGCAAAGAGAAATAGGCTTGAAATTGCTGAAAGACACAATTTCATCTTTCTCAGGCACAAGAGCAATAAAGGTATTGTTGAAATCTTTTAGGACAAAACCATCAGATCTTGATTCCTCCACAACCTCCCATAGATCATTAGCCACTAAATCCCACCATTTCTAGAAGAAAAGCATTGGAAATCCATCCAGGCCAGGAGCTTTATCACCACCAAGACTAAAGAGGGCAGTTTTAACTTCCTCCATTGTAACAGCCTTAGTGAGATCAAGATTTTGGGCATCTGAGATACACTGGGGGATGACATCTAGAATTTCATCTAAAAGGGGAGTAACATTCTACAAACTTCTAAAACCTTCCGAAAAGAAGCACACTGCTTCATTGCAAATTTCATCTTTTTCCGTTATGATGTTTCCAAACTTGTCCTAGATTGAAAGAATTGTGTTACCCGATCTCCTAACCTTGGCCAAGTTGTGAAAAAACTGTGTTACGGTCACCCTCCTTGAGGCATGTCTTTCTTGATTTCTGCCTCCAAAATATTTCTTCTCTTGCCAAAATCTCCGCATATTTTTTATTGAGGTATTTTTCTTCAGAGGAAATCTTCCTCCCTCGTACCCACTTCAATGACATTTGAGTGCAACTCCCCTAGTTCCTGTTCAAATCTAAGCTTTTCCGAGAAAATGTTTTTAAACACCTCTCTATTCCATTTCTTCAGTTGTTCCTTAACATGTTGCAGTGTTTTAAAGAAAACAAAAGCTTTGTTTCCAATTCTTGGTGGCGCATTAGACCACCAACCATCTACCAACCCCAACACACCCTCCTCTCTTAACCACATTTTCTCAAATTTAAAAGGGCAGCAATCTGGCACCACATCCTCTTGTATTCTAACACTAATTGGATAGTGGTCAGAGCCCGTGATGGGAAGTATATCTGCCTGAAAAGTCCACTAAAAATTTGCCCAATTCCCAGCTAGGAAGAATCTATCTAATTTTTCAGCTATGTTTAGAAAACCACTTCTCCTGTTTGTCCATGAATAATCCGCTTTTCTAAACTGTATTTCAAAAAGTCCGCTATTAGCTACAAAATCACTAAAATCTCTCTATTTTTTATTTAACCATCCAATACCACCTCTTTTTTCAGATGGTCTTAAGATTGCATTGAAGTCGCCCCCTGCAGAAACAATCACCATTTATAGAAATTACCTCAGTAATTTCATTCCACACTCCTCATGTGTAGTCAGATAATAAGCTAGATAATGTGTTCAGAATAAAATTGTGTCCTGATCATTTCTAGCTACCAAACCTCCTTTTGAAAGAAACTAAATCATCTCCACTGAGCTTTAATTCCTCTAGTAAAACAATATCTGGTCTCGTTTGATCAAAACAACGCTTGATCAAACGAATCTTGTCAAAGGCATTGCAGCCCCTGACATTCTACGAAAGGACCTTCATGGCTCCTGGGAAAAGGCATAGCCTTTTCCCAATCTCAATTTTTTCTGCCCCGCTACACTTCCTGCTATTTCTAATTTCACCCGTACTGATTTTCGCCCTCTTTTCTTCTTTTCTCCCACCTTCACCTTTACTTGCTTGGCCACAGATTGTTCAAGAGTTCTCCTCTCCAAAATGCCCTGCTCCACATTGAGACCCAATTCATCCCCTCCTCCTATTTCATAATCAGATGGGGACTCTCATTCCTAATCTTCAAAAAGACCCTCCTCTCCAGCTTCCTCAAAAGAGCTCTCTAAATTTCATATTGGAGAAATTTGAATATCTTTAAAAATGGCATCTTCAGTTTCACAATTATCATCCACATTTATATTTTCATTTTCAAATGAATTCTTTAAGGAGTCCTGACTTACCTCCATCTCCTCCCCTAGTTTCTCCTTCAATTTGTTCTGACGTTCTTTGATATCACTTCTAGGGTTTGCAGGACAGGTCAAGTATAACTCACCAACTTCAACACTCTATCTCTCTGTAACCTTTTTGTTCAAGAGTTTCTCTGTGAGGCTTTCCACCTTTTCTGGACTACTAAGTTGACCATTGTCCCACTTTTCCTTGCAGCTATTTTACAAAAGGTCAGCAGTCTGCTCACCCACTAAATCCATATTCAAGTTTTCATTTTCTTTCTCCTAACTGAAAGTTCCTCGGTCTGGAGAGTCAAGATTTTTCCAAGCTAGTTCCGACTCGAGGATAACGTCAAAACTCCTCACTAACTCAGCAGAACCCCAACTTGAAGATTTCAATACCTCCCTTTCCTGACACCCTGTCCACGAATCTAGGATTAACCCAGAGTCTCTCAAACTCTACTCCTCCCAAGTAGGTTGCTCCCTCACTTGCAACATAGCCTTAAAAAAGTCATTGTCTTCTACTTGGAAGGTCCTTTCTTTTACTAACAATAGATCAGTTAAGGCATTTTTCCCTAATCCCTTGCCTTTATCCAAATATTTGCATTCCCCCACAGGATGCCCTACTCCTTTACAAAAGGAGCACATTTCAATCATTTCTTCAACCTCAATCCTTTGTTTCCAAGTACCCTCCCCTATTTTTAATTCTACCATTTTCGGGAGAGGATGCTTTGCCTACCAGAGAATACAGATACACGCATACATGTTGTAGTCTTTGTTTGCTATGGCTTCATCCGCCCTAACAAAGGTTCCAAGTTTATTCCCAATTAGCTTTAGGGTTTCCTCATCCCAATATTCATGGGGGAGATTGTATAACCGAATCCAAATCGGCACCTCCGTTATACTTTCAGTTTTAGCGTTGAAATTCGGGGTCCAATCTTTCAGAAAGAAACCTTTGCCTCCCATCAAGAAAGGGCCACTGTTGAAGATCCATTCTTTATCCTTAACAGTTGGACAGATAACCAGATAGAAGCCATTTGGAAGCGTTTTTAGAATAGTGGCCTCACCCCAATGTTCATTACACTAGCTCCTCACTCTTGCTAAAAGCCGTCCAAGGCCCACTCCATTTCATGAAAAAGGATTTTTCTTTAAAGTGGGTCACCAATTCATTCCAAGCTTTACCATCAACCATTAAAGACACAACCGTGGTATGCTCCAAGTTAGGGTTTACCTTTTCCGTTTGCTGAGAATCTACCTGCGACTTTGGCCTCCAAAACTTCTTCTCGACCTTTCCAAAATCCACTGGAGCCGTCAATCGCATATTAGCATAACCCCATCTATTCCTTGCACTGAAATCCTGATGAACTGGTTTTCATTCCCAGGATTGTGAGCGCCTTTGCCATTATTTGTCGGAGCCTTCCATGCTTGCTGCGGTACTCTCCACGGTGGATTCTGGGGTCGACCACCATTCCTTTGATTGTAAGGCCACCTACTTGGATCTCTTCCTGGCCCTCGACCGCCCTGCGACCTGCGAAAACCTTGCTCTCTTCATCTCTCCGCCATTTCTACTATTAATATTAATATTATTATTATATTATAGTATTATAGAAGGTTTATAAGTTATAAATATTATTATACATTAAAAATATATATCAAGTCTAATAATCTTGATTTCAATCTATAAATATGTATATATTTATAATTTTTATATTTTTTGTATCGACGAACCCAAAACGAACCCAACCCCAAAAAAATTTTTGATTGAATCCACGAACCGAACAGTCAAACCCGAAACCGAACCGGTAACTTAGCATGGATTTATATGTAGGAAGTTAATAAATATACATGAAAGTCATGACACAAAGTTATTCCCATTGATCTGATGATGAATTTAAAGCATTTATTTGCAGAATTTAGATCTGACCATACGGCATAGTTATTGCAATGTATGGTTATGCAATTTATGACTGGCACAGGCCTTTTTTGAAAAATTATTAAGGCATAGATACAGGACCGACGACTCATAATCCAAATAGTTGTTTAAACTTTAGATGTTGTTCTATATGAGATACCCCTAGGTCTTTCGAGGGTTGGGGAATATTGACAGTTTGGTTAGAAAAAGTTTATCAAGTGATCTTTGTGTCCAACATGATAAAATGAGGCATTAAGTATTTCTGATTATAGTATTGTAATGCTTTTTTGGTAAGAAATATTTCACGTTATCTTCCTTCATCCTCTCCACTAGAGAGCTACCATTTGGGAGACACCTGGACATGTGAAAATGTTGCATTGTAATTTGAGCCTTTCTTAGGCTTGCTGATTTGGCATTTATTTGGTAAAATACATGTAATGTAATTTTTGAAGGCTTTGAAAAGCTTTAGAAAGCTGGAATTTGATTTTGTGGATGAATTAGCTATTCAGGCAAGTGCTCACTTGCTAAGCTTCACTAAATAGAATTCAAATAGTATATGTTAGAAGGATCCAACTAGAAAATATTAACTTTATTTGCCCACACACTAAGCTTTGAATTGACTATTGACTTTGTACAATTTCCTTTTTGTAATACATCTGCAAAAGAAATGTCTCTGAATTATTTTTTGTAAGGATAGGAAGGGAAATTGAAGAGACGATGGTTGTCAGAAATCTGCCAACTCTTCACAATCATGAGAGGCCATTGTGCATTGCTTGCTAATGCTGTTATAATTCATTCTTATGAGTCTAGGTGGATATGAGACCCTGTAATAATTACAAGAATAATCCCTGCAAATGGTTTTGCATATCAACAATAAGATCATATTTTAAATTGTCTATACATCTGCCTCTAGCATATGCTAGGTTCTTTCCTTTCATTCTGTTTTCTACATGTTAGTTTGCATTGTGTGATTCAAAATAACAAGAAAAACTCATAATAAGAACTGCATTAGTCTCCTAATGTATGCCTTGTAAGGACCTAAGGAGATTTTTCACTTGCATTTCCTTATTGGGTGTCTAGTATTAAGCTAGCTAGACTTGGTCTAGGGTCCCTCAATTAGTGATATGTGACAAATAAGCCTATTCTGCCATCTCAACATTCAAAATAAATTGCTGAAAGAACGCAATAGAATGTGCCTATGAAATGTTCTTAAACTATAATCACAACAAAGACATTGAATAGGAATCTATAGCACTATAAAGCATCTGTTTACCATTTTTTAAATGTAAAAGAGGTGAGAAAAAAATGGTTCAACTTCATACAGATACACACCTTCAAAATGACATCGTACAAGGAGACTATAATTGTTTTGAATACTGATAATCTTTGGCAAGCCTTCCAATTTTGCAGCATTAACAAACCCCATGACACCATATGATGTTTCATTAGAAACGCCTATATACCGTACCTGAAAGGAATCATGCAAAAGGTGCCAATTACACCATAGGTACCACAAGTGATTTTTAATTGGATGATAGAAAACCAAAGGAACACTTCAGAACTATCAATTTTAGATCAATCAGTAACATGTTTTATCATGGAGGAAAGATAAGCACTATTAAATGCAAATTGATTTGAATGATCCAAGTATGTTTAACATGCATCTTTAGAAAAGTATCTCAGGCCAAGCAAAACATGCTAGAAAATTATGACAAATGAGGAAATATAAAACATTAGTGAAGGGTTCACTAGGACAATGAATAGTGTCATTCCTAAAAAGCCTTTCCTTTCCCCATTGAAAAGACTAATGATTGAACATTCAAACATACTCACCTCCTATGCAAATTGGACAAGCATTGCTTTCCAAGGCAGTCAAGACTCAAAAGGAAATACACTTTCTTTGACAAATGAACGTCTTTAAAGATTTTGTAAGAAGATGTCAACATCCGATTATGAAACCTCCATAGATACTTTTGACATGATGCAAACCTCTAGAGCTAAATCATCTTCTAGAAGATCTTATTCTTCAATTAACTGTGCTCCTTCTATCTTGATCCAGTTGGTGATTGATCATGCAGTGGGTAGTGGAACCTACATCAATCATCAACTAGCTTGAATCATCTTAGGTATACTAGATCATCATAAGCATATTGCATCATCAAACACCAACTTCTCACTATCTTCATCTGCCCATGTCCATCCCTTTAGTGTCACTCCAACAATATGAAATCTTGTTAAGACTAGTATGTGTGCATTGGATCTCACAAAACACCTTCAATCAAAACATAGATATAGGCATCATTATAAGGTCGTATGTCACTTGCAAGTTGTATCAATTTTGTTGCTGTATTTATTTATCACTTCAATCTTTTTGTGAAAACTATGTGAGTCACCTAATAGTCAGCAACAAATACAAGAACATGTATGAATCTCACCAACAAGGTGATTTCATTCTGTGTTTGAGCAAGGCAGCTCCTCATCTGAAGGGATTTTGTATTTTTGTGTACTTTTTACCAAAAAGCACACAAAAAAAAATGATGAAAAGGGCAAAAAGGTGAATGGGTGAAACTCTAGGTGGACTAAATATGTAGAGGAACGCCTAGATAACTCAAGGAAAAGGAAGGTAATGCAGATTTGAGGATTTCATCTCTAATGTCAATGGCAATGGGTGAATGGTTTCCACAATGGAAGAGTGGAAACCTCATAGAAACAAAAAGAAAAAAAAAATCTAGATTAGATTCAGCAACATACAAGTGATACAAAGATCCACCTTTAAAATGCTACCATCCCAAAGTATGAGAGAAAAAACACAACATGCAACAAATATAATTTTACTCAATATGATTGAAATTCCATTTGTGGTGGTGTTTTAATTTGTCACTTTTTTGACAATACAAAACAGAACAATGGATGAGGAAAACCTCTCTCCAAATTCACAAGGGAAACTTCCTGATTTAATCTAATCTAAAATCTAAAACAAAAACAAGCTTGCTAATATGAACACTGTACAATTTGTTCTTTGGGATTTTATATAATGATAGAATAAATAAGCAAAATTGACCTATCTATTTCTTATCTTAGAAGCTAGAGCACGAATTATCACTAATGAATTTTCTTAATTTATGACAATTAAAACATAAATGATAGTACTATCAAAAGATTTCCTACCTCAAATCCCTTGTTTCTAGGGATGAAGACATCTCCAAGACTTGGGGATGGCTAGGAGACATCCCTCCACTACCACCACCAAAAGGAAATGTCCCCAAGAAATCTTCCTCAAAGAGGGGATGTTTATAAGATTATCCATGTTGGGGAATTGGGGGATTTCTAGAAATCCTAAAGACATAAGGGAAACTCCCAAGCATCTTATGCCATCTCTGAGATTGCCAACTTTCCCTTGCATCAAACATATCTAAAAGTAAGTTTTTACGAAATCATACATTTTTCTTGATATTCATTACTGCAACCCTAACCCTAAAATTTTATGGGCCCCACCCACACCCTAAACACTCTAAAAAAAATATAAATACACCTCACACTCTCACTTAAAATCACAATCCAAGCTTGGAAGCATTGGCCAAGGCTACAAGTTGCATGGTTGATAGCAAAAGTGAGAGCAAGCAAGAGTGAGAACAAGCAAGAGGAAGAGCAAGTGCTAAGTCTTCAAGTTTCAACACATTGCTCAAACTAGAAATTGTCAATCTTCCAAGGTAAACCATGGTCCTTCATCTTTTGAGATTTTATTTTAATCTATCCTCCCCCAAGTCTTCAGGATTGGGATGACAAGGGACGTCTTTCCAATCCAAGATTTTTTTGGCTATTTTTTAGGGGACAGCAAATGACGAGAATACTAAAAAGTAGGAATTTTTTAAAATATAAAAAAAAATTCCAATATTCATATGATAACAGTGATAAAGCATTCATCATGGGCATTATAGAACCTTAATACATAACATTAACTTGAATTGAGATTTCACATGAGAATTGACAAACAAATTAATGAAATTTAAATGCTTTGATTGTTAATGTTCATATATCTTATATAAGAATTACAACAAAATACCTAGAGGCTGCAAGTTTCAACTACAAAATGACAAAAACATAGAAAATATATAGTTGCCCCTAATCAACATTTGCATATAGTAGGTTTGCATCAAAATTGGAGTTCGAGTCCAAGTCACCACCATATAAGGGGCTGCCTCAAGCAATGGAACCCCAGCCAATTCCTCATGTGTCTCCTCCTCATCAATTTGTATAGCATTTTTGGGATCAGCATCCCAACATGAGGCCGAAGGTTGCCAATATTTCAAGGGTGTGCGACATTGTGTAACTAATCAAACGCAAAACCAATGACAAAATTGCATCTCTTGACGAGTTACGCTTATGTTCCACTTTCTTTACTTTTCAAGACGTGGTTTATGAAAAATCTCATGGAGTGGAAATTGGCTCTCCTTTATCCCTAGTTGTAGCCAACCTTTACATGGAGCATTTTGAGGAACTTGCTCTCAACTCCTTCCCCCTCAAGCCCAAATGGTGGAAGTGTTATGTTGATGACACAAAAGTTTGCTGGCCATATGGCCTTGAATAGTTAGACCTCTTCCATTCCACGTTATGTTGAAGACACAAATGTTTGTTGACCACATGGCCTTGAACAGTTAGACCTCTTCCCCACTCCCACTTAAATAGTCTAGTTCCCTACATCCAATTCACTAAAAAGATTGAAACCAATAACCAACTCCCTTTTCTAGATGTCCTCATCATTTCTCTTGCTCATAGTGTTTATAGAAAGTCCACACACACTGACCTATACCTGCATGCATCCTCTCACCATCACCTTTCCCATAAATCCAATGTCCTAAAGACACTAACAACCCGAGTGTATTGTATTTGTGACAAGGAGCACATTTGTAGAGCTTTCAAACTAAATGGTTATAGCAACAAATTCATTCGTAGAGCTTTCAACCTTGCCAAAAACCTTGCCAATCCTAAGCTCAAGCCTAAGGTTTTTGAGGCACCCCACATTGCCACCCTCCCTTATGTTAAGGGTCTTTCTAATAAGATCTCCAAAATCCTACATAAAAAAGGCCTTTGTTGTGCCTTCAAACCCCTCTCCACCACCAAGAAGCTTATCTCTTCTACTAAAGATCTATTTTCCACCAAGTTTCCAGTACGGGGGGACGGCGGAACGGCAAAACGCATTTCGGGGACGACATTTTTCTAGGGGATTTTTGGGGATGGGGAGATGGCTATATATATATCAAAACTGATTTACAGCAATGTGGGCGTGTATTTGAGCATTTACACCTCACAAGTAGAATAAAAGATGTAAACAGCAGCCATAACTGTAACATACATTATCTTTTACACCTTATGTTTGTTGGTATCACTAGCATGTTGCATTGAATCAAGTATAAACACAAGTAAATTTTAATCTATGCTAGAGAATTGCACAGTGGAATAATAATTAAATTATAGACAGGTGGTATAATAGCAGGTTTTCCTTGTGAATTGTTCAAGGGTGTTGCTAACACAATTTAGTTCTCTGTGTATTTGCTACCATATTTTATAATTCGTTAGGACTCGCTATGTAGTTGTATTATTCAACTCTGGACAAAGCTTTAAAGAGGGAAAGACTTCAACAGTTTGAAAGTTGTAATCAACTTCAAGTTAAAAACCAAGAGTTGAGAAAGGTGATGACAAACTTGGAAATCGATAAGCAACAGTTGAAAGATAAAATGGCTATTCAAGGAGGTTTCATAAAAAAGTATTAAAAAAAACCCTTTTAATTTTCAGACCTTTTTTTTTGTGTTTTTTTGCTGCTGGAAAATAGGGGATGGCTGACCGTCCCTTGGCTGTCCCCGAAACGTTTCCCCAGTTTTGGAACGTCCCCAAGAAAAAAGAAACGTTTTGGGGACGCTTGGAAAACGTCCCCAAGGCATCCCTTGTCCCCAAAACGTCTTGGGTACGGGTACGGGTACGGGGGGCAAAAGTCTAGGGGACGCATCTCCGTGTACCACTACTAAAGATCCTATGCAAACCACACTCCACTCTAGGGTTTATAAGGTTGTTTGCTCTTGTGGAATCCCATATATCAAGGAAACATGTCACTCCATCATCACCAAGATCAAAGAGCATAGTGTTGATATTAAGCATGACCAGATCATGAAATCAGCCCTAACAGAGCACTCCTTCCACACCAAACATCACATTTTCCTTGAGGATACCCAAGTATTGGTTAAGTACGATAATTTCTTCAAAAGGAAACTCCAAGAAGCCATCCTTATTAAAGGCCACTCCACCAATCTCAATCGTGATGAAGGGTGGCATCTAAGCCCAGCCTAGCAATCATTATTGGCCTCCCCGGTACGTCCACATCCCTCTTAATCCCTCTCTCCCTCCATCACCCTCCTTTCCCATTTCTCTCAAGCCTCCTTTACATCTACCTTCTCACCCTTCTACTCTCCCAAGCCACTCTTCTTCTCCTTATGGTCTCCTCCCCCTCAACTTGTTCTCCCCCCTTTCATGCCTCTCCTCTCCCCCACCTGTCCCATGTAACCCCTTATCATGTATCCTTAGTCCTGTTTTCTCTTTTTTCTTCTAATATTTTTGTCTTTTATAAACTCTTCGTCTCTTTAGCCCAAATTCCTCAGCTTTGTCCTTTATGTGGCTTTTCATCTTTCCCTTCTTGTCCACTTTTTTATTTTTTCGCTTTCTTTATCCTTTGTTTGTTTATAGTTTTTATAATATTTGTAATCATAGGTAATTATGATATATATATCATACTTACATTATAATTATAATCACATCTAATTCTAAGATATATATATAAGCACACACATGTGCACGCACGCACACTTGTATATTTCTAATACAATATATTGTTATAACTTATAATTAATATATGTATATTATAATTAATATAATTATATTCTTAACTAATATATATGTTCTTTAATTGATGAAAGAACAATATATATATTGTGGACACCAAAAAAGTATCCCTTTTTCCTTGCTTGTTTTGGGATTAATTAATGATAAATTGGACTTAATGATGCCTTGATCTAGTGTTGTGAGGTGTTTTACACATCCACATTAGGTCTTAGACCCTTGCAAATTGAATAAAATGCATTTATTGATGTCTTGTAAAGGTGTTGTAAAAGACTTTCACACTTTTCTAGACTTTTATTAAGCATTTAAGTCTAATGGACCTATTTTTCCCTAATTCAATATTATAAAATGTATTTAATGGCATTCTCACATTAATCTAGAAGTCCTGAAAATTAAACCTAATTCTAATCTATTGTTGTAATGTGTTTTACACATTCACATTGGATGTTGTGCCTTTTTAGGCTATGTGGACCTCATTTTAATGTTGAAAAGTGTATTTAATCACACTTTCACATTGAACTTTGTGTCCCTAACCCTAATTACCCTTTACATCATCATTAATAGGCCCCAATGACCCCATATTGTGCATCCCGAAGTTTACTTTGATCAAAGACCCAACTAAATCATCATATAAACTTGATTTCTTCACTCCCTGACAATCCAGCTGGTAAAACAGCCCCTATGGGACCAAGTCGCCCATCTAGGCGAATTAGTCTCATCCAGGTGGGACTAAGTCGCCCAGCTTCGCGACTTACTCCCATTTGGGCTATTTTCAAGGTTCGAGCGGGAAAAATTGGGTTTTAAGTTTAATTTTCCTCCATGTCGGCCTTGGGGATCAAATTAACGGGCATTTTAGGTGGATTGCCTATATAAACAAGCTTTTAAACCCTAATTCATAACCTAACAACTCATTCATCATTCATCATCTCTCTCAAGTCAAGCAAGCTAGGGTTTTAGCATTCTAGGTCATCAAGATAGCATTTTAAGGCATTCAAGGACAAATTCTTCATCCATTGTTGCAGAAATTCAAGATCAATCACATGGCAAGGTATTAATTTCATTATTTCATGTTCATGCTCCATCTTATTTCTTCATTTGGTTTAATTACCTAAAAGGGATTTGACCAAGGCAAACCCCTATTCCCTAACATTCAACATTTCTCTTTCTTTCTTTGTGTGTTTTCAAATTTAGGTACCTTGAAAGGCTTGGAAATCATTGAAGGATAAGTTGCAAAGTTGTTGAAAACATCTCCTTGTTGGCTAGGTCAAAATATCTACAAAAACTCACTTACAGGCCCGAATTTAGCAGTTTAAGAACCCAACACCTGGAGGAGCATAAAGTGCAGATCAAGAGCTTCCGTTTCCACTTTCGGATTTCAGAAAAGCCAAAGTGGACTAAGTCGCCATCAATGGCAACTTAGTCCCACTGTACCTATTTTTCAGAGTTTTTTGTAGATTTGGATACCCATTTGGCTGAAACAGACTCCGAAACAGTTTTCCAGATCTGGGACTAAGTCGCCCAGAATGGCGTAAGTGTCCCAATAGGTCAAAATTTCAAGATCAGCAACATTTCCAATCTCCATTCCAGTCTGCAACACATTTCCAGGTACACCTCTTCAATTCTACAGTTTTTTGTTTTGTTTCATGGTCATTTCTAGGTCATTTAGTACATGTTTGCATATCACATTGTGTTTTCAAACTTTCTATATTTCATTAGTTTTGCATTAATGATCAATATCTTTTATTAGTTTATTGCATTTAGGACATTACATTTAGGCATAGTTCATTCATATCTGCATTAGTTTTGAATGGGGACATTGCAATTTTTGGCATACCTTTCTCCTTTTAGGTGAAAAACCCTAGATGTGTTAGAGAGCCTTGTGGTGCCAAAATCTTTGTCCACATAGATACATAGATAGATAGATAGATAGAATTATATGTGATTTTAATTAAAATATTATATATTGATTATTTAGCTTTTAATATAAATATATATTATATAATTGATACAAATAATTATAGGAGTTTAAAATATGTTAAAAGATATATATATATTAAAAGATAAATAATCAATATATAATATTATAATTATAATCACATATAATTCTAATACATATAAATAATCAATATATAATATTTGAATTTTAATCACTTATAATTCTAATTTTTTCATCTTTCCTATTTTGTTCTCCTTTCCTTTTTCACTTTCTTAATCCTTTGTCTTTTTTATAGTTTTTATTGTAAATTTTAAAGATCAGATTAATGCACAGAAAAACTAATTCAAAATAAGACACAGCAACACAGCAGATACCCTGGGAAAACCCTCCTCTTGAGGGAGAAAAACCCAGCAACAAAGATCTCTCTTATATATATAATTAATGGAAACAATTCTCTTTACAATGAGGCCAATCACAAGGCCAATATTCAGCACCAACTCAAGATGCAAAACAGATAATAATCTGCCCTTCCTTGAAATCGAAATCTGCACTTAGAGAAATTCGCAATCTGCTCTTGGAGAAAATTCGCACTTAAATGAAGGATAGAATCGAACTTGCTTGATAATGGAAAGGATGGAAATGACCTTGTATAAATACACAATGAAAGAGAGGTCGCACCTCTTCATGTACAAGGTCGGCCAAATTAGAGAAATATAATTACAATTAAAATATGTGAATTACAAGGAAGGTTGGCCCTTTTAGAAATTACATTGTTGCCAACTGAAGCGCCCCTTCACATTAAATATCACATATAAATAAATAGCCAATAGGCTATATTAATTTATGTCTTCACTCATGGCTGGAAGGATGAACCTGAAGCTGTCATAACATTAACACTCCCTCTCAGCTAGGGAGAGAACTTCCAACTGCACAAGACGTATCACCTCAACGTGATGTCTACCACATTGGCTACAACCGAATGTGAAAAGAAGAATATCACCTCATCGTAATATTAGATATTGCCTCAACACGATATCAACCATAATGGCTACAACCATACTATGGTGTGTACAAGTGTTCATCACTTGTGTGATGTTGTCACCTCAACATGACATTCACAAGTACAAGATGTGTCATGGAGTCTCACACATGACATCCACCATGACTCAGCTCAGAGGGTGGAAACAAGGGCTTTCACTTCAAATCTCAAAGAGAAATGCATTAAACGAGGGCTTGCACCTCAAATTCCTCCGTCTCAGAAGAAAATGCATAATCAAGGGATTTCACCTCCAACTTCTCTCTCAAAGAAGAACTCATTAAACAAGGCTCAGTGATACTGAGACTCTTACTCAGTCAAGGCTGGATTCTCCACCATACCAAGCTTATCTCGAAAGTACACAAACTTTATCCTGGCGAGAGGCTTGGTGAGAATATTTGTCGTCTGCTCATCAGTGCTGATGTACCTCAACTATACAGCCTTCCACAATACCATATCCCTAATGTAGTGGTACTTGATCTCAACATGCTTGGTTTTGTCATGGAACACAGGATTGACAAAAACATTCACACAACTCTGATTATCACAATGAATGATAGTAGGCTCCATTGATTGTCCAAACAATCCTGCAAGGAGCTTACGAAGCCATACTACTTCTCGAGTTGCCATACAAGCTGCAATGTACCCCGCCTCTGTTGTACTCAATGCTACAGATGACTGCTTCCTGCTGCACCAGGAAATCATAGCTGAACCCAAACTGAAGCAACAACCAAAGGTGCTCTTCCGATCTATGACACAACCTGCCCAATCAAAATCAGTGAAACCATGTAACTCCAAGTCTGCATCTGAAGAATACCTCAACCCATATCCAACTGTGCCACGCAAGTATCTCAGAATATGTTTAGCTGCAACAAGATGTATCTGTCTCGGATAACACATAATCTAGCTAAGTGCACTTACTGCATAACAAATGTCAGGTCTAGTGTTAACTAGATACATCAAAGATCCAATAAGTTGTTTGTACAATGTAGGATCCACCAAGTTTGAATTAGTTGCAGCCTCCTTCAACTTATGTAGATTGGTCTCCATAGGTGTAGACATGGATTTGCAATCCATCATGCCAAATCTCTTAAGTATATCAATGGTGTACTTCCCTTGACTTAAAATCATCTCATCTGGTTTTTGCCAGACTTCTAAGCCAAGGAAGTAATGCATGAGCCCAAGGTCCTTCATCTCAAATTCAGAGGTCAAATCTTTCTTACATTGAAGAATCAGGTGATCTTCTCCAGTAAGGATCAAATCATCAACATATAAAACCAACATTAATGCTTCACCATTGATTACCTTGAAGTAGAGATTTGAATCAGCATCATTCTTCAAGAACCCCAAACTTGACAGATAACGATCAATCCTTTCGTACCAAGCACAAGGAGCCTACTTAAGACCATACAAGACCACCTTCAGCTTACAAACATGTGACTCCTTCCCATGAACCTCAAATCCATCAGGTTGCTCTATATAAACTTCTTCCTCAATCACTCCATTGAGAAAGGTTGTTTTCACATCCATCTGGTGAATCTTCCATCCTCTAGATGCAGCAATAGCAATGATGGTTTTGACTGAAGTGTAGCGAGCAACAGGAGCAAATGTTTCTTCATAATCAACTCCCTCTTTCTGAGAAAACCCACGAGCCACAAATCTCGCCTTGTACTTCTCAATGCTCGCATCTGCAGCATGCTTAATCTTGAAGAGCCATTTAGAAGATACCACGGACTTACCTTTGGGTCTAGGAATAATGTCCCAAACATCATTCTTAAGAATTGATTGATATTCCTCTGCCATAGCATCTCTCCAAACCTGATGACTGGATGCTTCCACAACACAGGTAGGCTTGGATTCTATAATCTAACTCATTAAGGCAACATAACTGGAGAACTTATGTGGCCTTTTACTTTCTCTGAATGTGCCTCTAGGAGCTGCAAAACTTTCAACCTCTTGCATAGTGCGCCTAGCCCATAGAGGTCTCTTTCTCCCAACAACAATGTCAGTAGGCCCATCAGTAGGTTCCAAGGGTTCAACAGGATCATTATCTTCTTTTGGTTCTGAAATCTCCCTCTGAATCTCAGGAGTATGGTCAACTTCCATATCCGAAGGAGACTCTTCATTATCAATTTCCATATGAATCCCCCTGGATCTCCTGAATGCAACATCTTCCTCGAATGTGACATCCCTATTGATCTCGATCAACTTCTGACCTGGAATGTATATCATGTAGGCTTTTGATGTCTCACTGTAGCCCACAAATATTCCCTTCTTGCCAGAAGGCTCCAACTTGGTTCTCTTTTCCTTTGGAATATGAACATAGACAGGACATCCAAAGATCCTCAAATGACTGACTTCAGGCTTCTTCCCTGTAAAGGCTTCTTCTAGAGTCATATTCTCCAAGATCTTATGAGGACTTCTGTTCTGAACATATACAGTCGTCCTAGAAGCTTCTGCCCATAAGAAGGTTTCAAATCTTGATCATGAATCATGGCCTTTGTTGCTTCCACAATTGTCCTGTTCTTTCTTTCTGCAACTCCATTTTGTTGAGGATTATAGGGAACACATAACTCCCTCTTAATCCCTGCATCAATACAAAAAATTTGAAAACTGCCAGAGGTGTATTCTCCACCATTGTCAGATCTGAGGACTTTAATTCTTTTACCAAAAAGATTTTCTACCAAGGCTTTAAACTCTTTAAACCTATCCAACACTTCCTCAGACTCTTTAGATTTCAAAAATACATCCAAGTCTTCCTAGAGTGGTCATCAATAAAAGAATATCTAGGAATCCTTTCAGTGAAAAGACGGACATGGGACCCATAAATCATAATGAATAAGGTCTAAAATACACTTAGATCTATTTTCTCTACTATGAAAAGGAGCTTTTATGTTCTTACCTAATGCGCAGCCCTTGCATGTGCCTTCGTGCTCTTGAGTGAACTTAGGAAGGCCCGTCACCATCTTCTCCATGATAGGTAGGGCACGGAAGTGCAAGTGAGCCAATCTTCGATGCCAAAGATCACAAAGACTTGAAGAGTCATGAACCAAAGCTTGTAAAAGAGCGTGTCACGGAGACCTTGTAAAGGTTTTTCATGTCTGCTCAATTGCCAGGCATCCTTGAAGCTAGGTTCTCCATCCACACACTAGAACTTTGCCTTTGGAAGGCAACTTGATATCCTTTATCTTCCAAAGCTGAAATAGAAATAAGATTAAGCGATTCCAAGAACGCAAAGAACATTACCCAAGTGAGTGGGATGTGAAATCCAAATGGGAGTGTGGGAGTCCCAATTCCTTTCACAGAGTAGCTAGCATCATCTCCAATGATGACTTGTTCAGAAGACTCCTTTTCCACCAAACTTGATAAGTGATCCTTAAAGCCGGTGATGTGTCGTGAAGCACCACTGTCAATTATCCAAGTGTTGGTGTCGGAAGGTACACTGCTTGATAATGCCGAATAGAACAAATAATCACTTGAATCCTTTTGTGGAGAAGCATCATCAACGTCCGCAACGGTAACTTGTTGCTTAGGTCTAGTTGGACAATACTTGGCGAAGTGCCCAAACTTCTCACACCTAAACATTGAATCTTGGACATATCCCTCTTCTTCTTGAATGGAGGTGCATCATCATTTCCCTTGTCCCGATTCCTCTTGAAGAATCCTTTCCTTCCATCTTTTCCTTTCTTCTTTGAAGCATGGGAGGCGAGAACATGAATGTCTTCATTCTTTGAACTTTGACCAACTCCTCTTGCCACCAACCTTGATTCTTCTTGAATGCAATTAGATCTTAGGTGATCAAACTTAGGCAATTTTGATCTTGCACTAATTCCCTGAATGTAAGATTCTCAAGACAAAGGTAGACCATTGAGAGCGAGCATGGTCAAGTCCTTCTCATCAACCATATGCCCAATTGTTGAGAGCTAATCTCTCAAATCTGAAATCCTCATGAAGTATGCAATAACAGATTCTCCCTTTGACATCTTCACATGATGCAATTGATGCTTTAGTGCAAGTGCTCGGCTGGTATTGTTGATTTCGTACATCTCTTCCAAGGTTTTGAGCATATTTCTCGCTGTCTTCAACTTAGAGATGATAGGAACAATATGATCCTTGACGGAATCAACCAATTTCTTCATTGCTTTAATGTCTTTCTTCACCCACTGCAACTTTTCTTCTTCCTCCTCAAGTTCAGAAACGCTAGACTCCACGAACTCACCCAAGTCATTTTCATGTAAGGTAAGCATGGTCCTAAATCTACATGAAATGAAGTTAGATGCACCCTCGATTCTATCCTCGATCTTCAATCCGTTCACCATCTTGACTAAAGTAGATAGATGAACAACTAGGGTATTGCTGATTAGGAATAATCTGATCACGATCCTCTCAAACCCGCTCTGATACCATGTAAATTTTAAAGATCAGATTAATACACAGAAAAACTAATTCAAAATAAGACACAGCAACACAGCAGATACCCTGGGAAAACCCTCCTCTTGAGGGAGAAAAACCCAGCAACAAAGATCTCTCTCATATATATAAATAATGGCAACAATTCTCTTTACAATGAGGCCAATATTCAGCACCAACTCAAGATGCAAAACAGATAATAATCTGCCCTTCCTTGAAATCGAAATCTGCACTTAGAGAAATTCGCAATCTGCTCTTGGAGAAAATTCGCACTTAAATGAAGGATAGAATCGAACTTGCTTGATAATGGAAAGCATGGAAATGACCTTGTATAAATACACAATGAAAGAGAGGTCGCACCTCTTCATGTACAAGGTCGGCCAAATTAGAGAAATATAATTACAATTAAAATATGTGAATTACAATTAAAATTCACACCATTCTAAAATTTGAATGCAAAATGAGCAAAAAGGATGCGAAAGCGAGCGAGCAGGTGCGTGGTAGGCGTTACTGCGAAATCCACCACCATTCCTTCTCGACTATCCCTGCGTTTGCAACGAAGGCAAACAAAATAGCACTTGGTGGCTCCTCCAATGGAGCAGGACAAGATGGAACAAAAGCATTCACAGAAGATCGGTTCGGCAAAAATCAAAACCCTAGAAGACGCATGGTTCCTCAGAAGCAAAATTGGGTGCCAAGAGGGCTTGGACGCAAAGGAACTCTCGGTCAAAGCAATCCCAGATCATTCCAGAGGGATGGGAGGACAGGGAAAGAACGCCTTCAAATCTCGCCTGAGAGAACGAAACCAAGGGCCAGGAGAGCAGAAACCTGCAAAACATTTGTTATAAAATCTAAAACAATGGAGCCGGCTTGGAAACAATTGCAAAACTGCGCCTTCTTTGCCAAATGGTCTGGTGGTGGCTGCCCGGCGGGAAGAATCGTGGAATGGTGGCTAGGCATGTTTAGCGGCAAGGTTATTATCAGATCTCTAGAGTGTGGTTTCTTTATTGTTGTTTGCTCAGATGAGTTCGTGAAAAGAGAAATCCTTTATGGAAAGCCGCTATTCTTTGAAGGAAACCCATTTTACCTCACGGACTGGGAAGCAAACTTTGATCCAAATAACCACAATTTCAGAACGGTGCCCAGATGGATCAAACTAAGGAACCTTCCATCCGAATATTGGAACATGGATGCCCTGAGCAAGATTGGGGAGGAATGGGGCTCATTCATAGGAGTGGATGAAGACTTCCTATCAGGCAGAATAGGTGCGGAGGCTAAGATATGCGTTTCCCTTGACAAGGATTTAAAATTTCTTGATAATCTGGAAATAATAACGGCGAAAGGCAGATGGATTCAGAAAGGGGAGATCATCACAGCCCAACCTGGGGGAAAATGTGAGTTGGGAGCGGGCTTTAGGAGTCTTGCTCAAGATTAAGGGATGAAGATTGGAGCAATTTTAAAAACCCTAATCAGGGTCCAAAACAGGGTACTGTAAATTCGAAATCTCAGGTCACAACAATGACGAAAGGGAAGCAGGTAGAATCAATACCACCAGTTGTTGTGCCTTTAGAAGACTTCCCTAAAAAGAGGAAGTTGGATACCAGAGAACCCCAAGATAAACAAGATGTTCGGACAACAAATATGCCGCCAGAAGACAATCAAGAGAAAGCAGGAAAAGGCGGGGAGCTTATTAAGCTGTTGGAAGAAGCTACAGTCTTACAAAGAGACATCAAATTGCAATTGAAAGAAATATCGCAAGGAGAAGAATCTCCAACAGTCGTGGGCCAGGAAATGGTTAACTTAGAAACTGTATTCCCAGGACAGGGGCAGAACCCTATTGATTTAAGCCTTGAGGGCGGGGAGATTCTGATGCATGCGACCAAGACTCCGTTTGATCCCAACGGCATGGGATGCCAGGCAACGATTGAAGAATGCAAGTTAAGCCAGAATGCTGAGGTGTGTTTGGAGATAGACTTTTCAAGTGCGTCCACAAGGGAGCCAAAAGATCAAAACAAAAATGAAGTTTCAGCTTATGCCCCCAGCACAGGAGCCAATAGTGAAAAGGTTGTCACACGGGAAGTGCAGAGTGAAGGAGGAGTAAAGGAGGCAAAGAAGAATGATCCTGATGTCTCAGATAAAGCTCAATGGCAGGAAAAAGCAAGAAATTACCTACAAGGGGAAGGGGTGGGCCCTGATGCCATAAACGTAGAGGTTGAGGAACATTCAAAGGCAGACTTAATTTGTGATCTCCTTGGGATCTCAGGTGGGAACGAAAGAAGCCACAATGCCGGGGCAACTTCAATTACAGCCAAGGATGACAATAGGCTAGCTCATAGTCAAGCTCTCCTCCAAGAACTTTTGGAAGAAGGTGAGATAGAGGCCCAAGAAAATGAGCTTCTATTCACAAGGGACCGATCTGCTCTGGAGGAGCAGGCCAAGCTAGGTATCCAGCAAATCTTCTCAACCAAAATGAAACCTGATTATGGGAAGTGTTCAAGCAAGAAAGTCGGAAGGAAATCATTAAACGAGCTAAGGCTAATGGATGGTGAAGCTGAAGGGCAGCTTAAGATAACATCTCTACTGGAAGCAGGGAAGGGAGGCCCCCTTCCCAAGGAGCCATGATGCTCCTATCATGGAATGTTAGGGGCCTTAATGCCCCTAACAAAAGACGCCTGGTCAAGCGGAGGGTTGGCTTGACCAAGGCTGAAATAGTCTTAATCCAAGAAACAAAACTGGACAGAGATGAGGTGGAAACATTTGTTAAAAGCTTCAAAAATTGGAATGTGGAGGCAGTCCAATCGGTTGGTGCTTCTGGTGGGCTAGCAATAGCTTGGAACACGGCTATGGTGAACTTTGAGGTGCTTGGGGCAAGAAGTCATTGGATTGGTGGCATCGTCAAGAGTTTGACATCCAACATGCAGTTCCTATTGATTAACGTATACGGACCGATCTCCTGTCTCAACAAAAGAGTGCTTTGGGCTGAGCTCGATAACTTCATGGCAGTAAACGCATTCCCACATCAAATTATAGGTGGTGATTTTAATGCCATCCTTAGTAGCCAGGACAAGAAAGGGGGCTCTCTCAGGCCGGGGCAGTCACAAAAGGACTTTAGTGATTGGGTCACAAGAAATAACTTTATTGAGATTGAAACTGGTGGAAAGGCTTACACCTGGAACAATAGATGTCTTGGCTTCAGCAACATTGCGGAGAAGCTAGACAGATTTTTCTTTGGGGGTGACTTAACGACCTTTCCTTTCTCCATGGTCGGCTCCATTCTTCCTTGTTCTGGGTCAGATCATTATCCCATCAGACTTGACCTCTTCGGCGATGTGCAACCAGCAAGGTCTCCTTTTAAATTTGAGAAGATGTGGACCAAGGATGAGAACTTTATGAGCTTGATACAATCTTGGTGGAATGAAGAGCAGTTTGAAGGGTCAAAGTTGTTTTGCTTTGTCTCAAAGTTAAAACATGTAAAGAGCAGATTGCTGATTTGCAATAAGGAACACTTCAAGAATATCTTTCAAGCCAAAACCAGAATTGAGGAAGAGTTGAGTGTTCTCAACGAGGAAGTTATCAAAAATGGCATGACTCAGGAAAGCTTTCTTAAAGAGAAAGACTTGTTGGCGGACTATGAAGATGTGTTATCAAAAGAAGAAGTATTCTGGAAGCAAAAATCCCGAGAAAATTGGATTGGCGAAGGGGATAGGAACATGAAATATTTCCATAGCATCACAAAGCAACGGAGTGCCGTAAACAGAATTTCAAGTTTGGTGAAAGCTAACGGCCAGCGTATCGAGCACCCCAAGGAAATCAGGGAAGAGATAGTAAACTTTTATCAGGCTCTATTAAACAACCGGGAGGGCTCAAACCTCATGGCCCAACAAAATCTTCTGCAACATATTCCCCACATTATCAGCGAAGAGCAGAATAAGGCCCTCAATGCGAGTATCTCCCAAGCAGAAGTTGAATCAGCTCTTAAGCAACTCCACCCGGATAAAGCTCCGGGACCAGACGGCTTCCCTGCTGTTTTTTATCAAAAGTGCTGACCAATCTTTGTTTCCGAATTAGCAGAAGCCCTTGAAGCAGCCAGAAATTCCGGGAGGTTACTTAGAGAAGTGAACAACACTTTCATCATTCTTATTCCCAAAAAGGAGAAGGCCACGAAACTGGAGGACTTTAGGCCAATTTCCCTCTGCAGTACCCTCTACAAGATTTTGTCTAAGGTACTAGCAAATAGACTTAAAACTTTGTTACCCAGCATCATCTCAGAAGAACAAACTGGTTTCGTCTCCGGGAGATCAATCCTAGACGGTGTCATCATAGCCCAAGAAGTTATTCATACTTTGCAGAATTCACATGAGGCAGGAATGTTGATCAAACTGGATGTTCGGAAAGCCTACGACAAGGTAGATTGGCGTTTTCTGTGCAAGATCTTGGCTGCCTTTGGTTTTAATAGACAATGGATCAATTGGATTTTTGAGTGCATTTCGGGTCACAGGTTCTCCATCTTGATAAACGGCTCACCAGAAGGTTTTTTTGCTGCTTCAAGAGGGCTGAGGCAGGGAGACCCAATCTCCCCTTTCTTGTACATTTTAATGGCAGAAGCACTAGGAAGGGCCCTCAAGAGCATCCACTCTACCGGGAGTCTAGATGGTTTAACAGTCGCAAGAAACATTTGTGTCACTCACCAACAATTCGCCGACGACACCATGCTCTTTGGAGCCGCCAAGAAGAAGAAGCAAAATTAAAATAGAGCATTCCTGGGGTGGTTACCTGAGCATTGACAGCAAAATTAAAATAGAGCAGACCAAGTCCTACCTTAAACAACACTGGGGCAGCACGGTAAGGGATTATGTGGTCTTCTTCCAGAATAATCCATCCCTTGGCTGGAAATCGAAAGATATGTCAGAGTTACAGCTGCCAAGGGAAGACGTTGCCCTGTTAACAGAGGTTATTAATCAGAGAAAGCTGGTCTTCAAAAGTGGGGTAGACAAGCTTATATGGGCAAGATCAAAGAATGGCCTCTATAATGCCAAGGATGGGTATAGCATCATTGCTGGTTTGGAAAATGCAGCTAAGTCTGACAACCCTTATCATTTATTTTGGAACAAACATTGCGTACCCAAAGCTAGAGTCTTTGCTTGAGCTGCCACTCAGAAGAAAATCTTGACTGCAGAAAGGTTTAAAAAGTTGGGTTACGAGGGACCATCATGGTGTGTGCTTTGCAAACAAGACGAAGAGAGTGTTGACCATCTACTGCTCAGATGCTCCTACTCTCAACAGTGTTGGAGGTGGTTGTGTGCAAAATTGGGGTGGATAACGACACT
>VDFB02347099.1:0-14226 GCA_007258455.2 Sequoia sempervirens
GAGGGAAAGAATCCGACAGGGAGCCATTCACATCAACCTGAGTGAAGGCTTCTTTGAGAAGAATTTTAACAGAATTGCAGAAAACATTGGGGAAGCCAAACGCTTTGAGCATCATGGAGATGAAATTCCACTCCACTCTGCCATAAGCTTTCTCGAAGTCCAGGAGGAACATGATAGAATCTTGCTTAGAGACATGGGCCCAATTCATGGCTTCCCAACCGGTGATCAAATTTTCCAGAATGTATCTCCCTTTAATAAATCATGTTTGAGTAGGGCACACAAACTTGGGCAGAATATTTTTGATCCTAAGGGCCAGAATTTTGGCCAAGATTTTGTAGGAAACATTGAGGAGAGTAATAGGTCTCCAGTTCTTGATGAGCGCTTTGTCCCCATCCTTGGGGAGCAATTTGATAATTCCCCTATTAATAGAAGTACCCAGGGATCCTCTAGCAATGGCCTCAAAATAGATATCCAGCAGGTCTTTGAAAATCCAATCTATATTGGCCTTGTAGAATTCAACAGGCAGACCATCAGGGCCAGGAGCCTTGTTATTATTAAGCTCCTTAATGGCTTTTTCAATTTCTTCAAGAGAGATCTCTTTGGACAGCTGATTAGCTTCTAACGAGGAGATCCTATTGGGAATGAGGGAACAGATTTGGTCTCTCAAGAGGGCAGCATCCTCTGAATCCTTAGAGGTGAAGAGATTGTTATAAAAGTTGGAAAAGGCCTTCTTGATGTTATCCAGATCATTAATTTCATGGTTATCAACAACAAGTCTTTCAATATTCTCATTAGACTTCTTTTGTTTGATGAGGTTGAAGAAGAATTTGGAGCCTCTGTCCCCACAAAGAAGCCAGTGCACACGGGACCTGACCATGGCACCCTTGACCTTGACCCATTGATGATGTCTAAGGGCATCCTTAGCCTTCACCACTTGAGAGATGAGCTCACAATTAGCAGGATTGGCCTGGATATTATTTTCGGCAACCTGCAGCTCGAAGGAAAGCTTCTTTTCCACAAACCTAAAGTCTTTGGACCTTTTTTGTCCTATGGTCCGCAAGAGATTCTGCTAGGCATGAACATTTAGATTCCATCTGTCAATGTGAGACATGGAAGGGAAACTTTTTCTGTTTAAGATGTTTATGATACGGATGGCGCACAGAGTGTCTTCATCTCTGAGCAGATTGGTGTTGAGAAAGAACTTGGGGTTGGCTCTTTCACAAGGATAAGGGGAGCTATTGATCCTAACACAAGAAGAGATAGGGTGGTGATCAGAGAGAGAGGTGGGGGTAACCAGGACAGAGCAACCAGAATTATCAGGGAGAAAGGAGAAAAAGTTCCTGCTAGCATAGAAGCGGTCAAGTCTGGAGTAAATCCTATAAGGAGCCTGCTGGAAGTTACACCAGGTATGCCATAATCCGGGGTGAGAGTCCTTAGCGCCGGTTCAAGGATCAAATAGATGTTTGGAGCTTAACATCTTGCACCATTGCATTTTTTCTAATTCTTTCCAGACAAACGGGCGACCACCAAGTTTATCTTCCTGAGACTCAATCATGTTGAAATCTCCCCCAACAAGCCAAGGGATACTAGGGAGAGTGGACAACCAATCCCAGAGACACGCTCTCTCCTTGAAGTCATTCGGGGCATAAACAGAACATATGCCGAATATAAGATTATTGAAGTTGAAAGTAACCCAAACCGCCCTATTACAGGGGGAGGAACCATTACCAGTGATAAACTTAGCCCATTTCTTACTGATCAGAAGGGCAACACCCCCCTACCTCTAGGGTGGTTGGTGTAAAACTTATTAGCATCTTTCCACAGAAAGTTGAGATTGACATCCAACGTGTACCCTGTGGCCTTAATTTCTTGCAACATGAGGAAGTCCAAGGCTTTAAAGGTGTCAAGGGCTGTAATGATCCACTTTACGTAGGGATTCCAACCCGGATATTGCAATGCAATTCATTAGGAATATTAAGGAGAATCTGTTGAGTTCAGGAGGCTCGACCAAGAAACCACCATGATGCACAAAGTCACCTTTTTTTTGAGGTTCTTATTTTTTGGAACCTAGAGCATCCTCCCCTCCCACTTGGCAGTGGAAAAGCATCTCTTAATTCTAAAATCATCGTTCTCGGAATCATCATGGGATATATAATCAGGATCACGGAGAATGTTTTGAGGGAGAAATTAAGACCCCTCGGAAAGAGTTTATTGGCCGGGATGATTTCAAGCAAACAATCATCTCCAAGTTCACAAAACACTTTAGGAGGGAAGCTTAGTGAAGGGGGCAGGTCCGGACACCTGAAAAACATTCCATCATTATCGAGCCTGAGGGGGTGGAGCTGGGGAGAGGCTCTTTAGGCGTGGACTCAACGAAAATGATGGTGACAGGGGTAGACTGAGAGCAAAGGGCCTGAGAATCTTCAACATCATTAATAATCTGCTTATTGGCCCTACGCCTTCTCTTGTTAGAAGTTTTAGCAACCGCAGTGAAACCGGCATTAGGAGCACCAGCCACTGGAGGGAAGGGATCACCCTAGAGATAGGACGGTGGGGGAGCATAAGCGGTGGATGGGATGTAGGATGCCAGAGGGGGGGCAGGTTTTGTGGGTGACTCAGCAGGAGGGACAATCTCAAGTGAAGCTTCCGGGTTAGGGTTACCGGCGGATGACGGATTACGGGGATGCAGGGTTTTGGCGGGCGGGGGTTTCTTCTTGATAATAGGGCAATCTTTCCTAAGATTCCCTTCCCTTCTGCACAGAAAGCACACATTTAGACCTCCCAGAATATCAATGGGGCACACAATTTTGTCATCCAAAATACAAATGTTGATTTCAGGGGGGATTTCAAAACTGGGATTCAGAGAAATAAGAACCCTAGCATCCATGTGAGGGACCAGTCTAACGGTGTCATCCATACGGATGACCTTACCGAGAGGTTCAAGCAACTGCGAAAGAAAACGCCATAAGAAGGGTGGGATTTGTTTGATCACAATCCATCACGGGGCTGAAAGCGAGAGGACTTCCTCATGTATTGCTTCAGGCAACCAGGCAATGGCGCAGAATGAAGTATTTCCGACGGTCCAGTATTGTTTTTTGAGAATTTCCATTTGGGTTTCATGGGAGGTAAAAAAAATAACAAACAATCCTTTTTGAATCTGTCTATAGAAGGAAATGTGGAAGCCAAGCTTCAGATTCCAAAAATTGTGAAACCAATCATCCATAAATTTTCTTGGAGGACATTTATCCAAATCGATAGCGGAAAAAAAGATAGTAGAACTTTTAAGCCTGTTTTTCTCCTTACTAATTTCAGCTAGCATTTCGGGATTAGGAGAAACAGAGAAAGATGTGCGAGCAACCACACAATTCTTACTTGCTTCGGCGGTTTCATTAGGGCTTGAAATGGTAAACCTCGCACCAGCGTCGATGGAGACACCAGCTTTCACCACCACCTTAGAGAAAGTTTTGGGTCTCGAATGCAGAGGAGAAGAATCGGGAATGTTTGGGCAAGAGTTGTCAGAATCCATAAATGTTAGGGGAGCCGCCGAAGGGGGGTTAGGGGGTACGGCCTCTACCGAATGGTAGAGAGAGGAGGATGATGAAGTATTCAACATAAATGCACATAAAAACCTAACCTACGTAGGAAAGACCACACCTGAAATGCCGAATTAACTTGGGTTTTGAGTACGAAATTCGCATCGGCCGAGAGTCATGCCTTCTCATCCCACTACTTACTATAATGCAAAGGGATTGCATTTTCATCTAGAAGAAATACGTGACATTCAATTTGTATTATGTAATATTTTTTTTATCATTGTGATTTTTTTTATCCATGTTATTATGTTCATTACACATGCATTTAATCTTCTCAATTATTATATAATTTAGTCTATTCATCTAGAAGAAATATGTAACTTCAAATTTATTCCATAAGACATTCATGAATTTATTTATTATGACAAACCACACCACCCTCCTCTATTGCCAAAAGAGCAATACACTTTTCTTCACATTTTTTCTATTTGTGTCTAATTTAGCAATTGCTTAGTTGTGGAATATTTGTCAACAATTTAATTAGTGTTTATTAATTTCATTCTCAAATTTAATATTCTTTGATGTTGTACTATTTTTACTATGAACTTTAACATTCTTGAAAAAAGTTGAATGTGATTATTTTAATTTCTATTGTCAATTTATGACCTCGGGGTTAAAATATATTCTTTGGGATATTTCTTTAATTTAGTCATTTCATGTTACCATGTCAATCACAATACAAACATAGTAGACTATGCAGAGAAATTTTGTGCACAAGGTGTTTCACCTCTATACACTCTATTTAAATGTTACACTCTTCAATGGTCAAATAGTCAATATTAATTTTACTCTTCATCTTTATTAAAAAGTGGTATCTAACAATCACACCTTGTTGTGCAATGGGTACGCTGAAGAGATATTTTGGTCTATTTTTTGCATACATTTGTGTAGTACACGATTTCAATAGGTAGGCAATTTAGAAAATGATGTTGTTTGTGCAACAAAGGTCTTAATGGAGAAGTGATAGCTTCAAATCAACTATGCATCTGCTTACAAGGATCCAAACATAACTGAAAAACCTTTGAATCATGAAGATAATAAAAATACATTACCAATAGGCTCATGTTATGTTTGCAATAGGGTGAGAGGGAGATAGAAGGATAGAAAGAGGGGGAGATACAGGTGGGAAGAGTGAGAGAGAGAGGGGAAAGGAGATAGAGATAGAGAGGAATACAAAAATAGAGACAAAGATAAAGATGGAAAAGGAGAGGGAGAGGAATATGAAGTAGAGGGAGATAGAGATAGAGAAATAAATGGAGATGGAGAAGGATAAGGAGAGGGATATGGAGGAGAGGGAGATATAAAGATAGAGATGAGAGAGGGATAAACAAGGAGGGAAGAGATAAATATATAGAGAGGGAGAGAATGAGAGATGAAGAGATATAAAGATAAAGATATATATAGAAAATGATATATGGAGAGAGGGAGAGTTATAGGGACAAAGAGATGGAAGAAGAAATATGGAGAGATAGAGATAGAGATGCAAAGAGATATAGATATAGAGGTATAGGAAGAGGGAGATGGATAAAGAGGGATACATGTCTAGAGATAGAGGGGAAGATAAAGATAAAGTTATTTAGATGAAGATAGATCAAGATAGGAAGAGGGAGACAAGTAGATAGAGAGATAAATATAGAGAGAGATAGGGATATATTGATGAAGAAATATAAATATATAAAGGAAGAAGAAGAGGGAGTTAAAGATGAAGAGATAGAGCTATATAAAGGAAGAGGGAGAGGAAGATAGAGATTTAGAGGAAGAGGGAGAAGGAGAGATGGAGAGATATAGTGATAGAGATATAGATATAAGAAGATATAGAGATATGGGGATAGGGAGATAGAGATTGAGAGATATACAACCAAATAGAAGTAGCTACAAACAAATATAGATGGAGAGAGGGAGAGAGAAAGAAGAAGATATCGATATATGGGAAGCGAAAGGGAGAGAGGTATAGATAGAGAGATAAAGACAAGTAATAAAGTGAGGAAGAGAGGTAGAGAAAGGGAGGAGAGGGGTAGATATATAGAGATAGAGATAGGGAGGAAGAAACAAGGATAGAGAGAGAGAGAGGGAGAGAGAGAGAGAGAGAGGGGGGGGGATGGAGAAACATCTAGAGTGTGTGTGTATGTGATGAGAGAGAGATAGAGAGGGGGAGAGATATGTAAATAAGAGATGGAGGGAGAGAGAGGGAGAGATAGGGATAGAAAGAGGGAGAGATAAAGAGATAGATATAGTGGAAAAGATAGAGGGGAAAGAGAAAGAGATGTAGGGAGAGGTAAGGAGTTAGAGATGGGGGAGATACATAGAGAGGAAGATAGAGATAGAGATGGATATGAAGATGGAGATGGATTAGATCTTTCACATATTTTATATACACATTTCCTAGTGAATGTGGCTTTTAGGGGGCATTGTAATATGTTTCAACAAAGGTATAAATGGAGAAGTGAGCTTCAAATAAATTATGCATCCACTTACATGGATCCAAACATGACCAAAATAAAAAAATTGAATCAAGAAGATAATTAGGCCTCATTATAAATAGGCTCATGTTATGTTTGTAATAGAGAGAGAGGGAGAAAGAGGGGGAGGTAGGGATAGAAAGAGGGAGATATAGATGAGGGAAGTTTAGAGAGAGAGAGAGAGATAGAGATAGAGAGAGAGAGAGAGGAACATTTATTAAAAAAAATTGTCCTTAGGGCCCACTGTGAATTAATTAATAAAAATAGATTGCTAAGCGTAGGGATTTATTGCATGATGAAGTGACACTCAATGATCTTTAAAAGGCCAATAAACCCCATTTGTATGTAATCATGTTTTTCTATCTTTTGTCATAAAGAGACCCTTTGAAAATTATCTCGACTCCACTTTTATATGGTAGGGGGTTGAAGTTATCTTTTCAAGTGGGCCCAATACGTCTTTGAGACCCATGAATAATTTTTGTCTATCTTTTAGAAAATTAGTTGTATTTGAATAGTGAGAATGATTTTTTTTGTATTATATCATTTATCAAAGTTTAATTTTTTGGTATGATTGATCTTTATTTGATCCTTGAATATTTTTTATGGGTTGGATCATTTACTTGTGATAGTTTAACCAAATGATAACTTCTAATTTAGATATACACTCCCTCATAATACTATAATCTAACATATAATTTTTTTTCTTATATATATAAAATAAATTATATTTATCTATATACCATTATTTTTTCTTCAATTAAATATATCAATTGTTTTAATTTAGTTAAAATATTAATTTTAGAAAATAAAAATATTCAAAAATTAAATAATTAAAATCACACTACAAATTAAAGAGTTTCAAATGTTTTATAATGAAGGTGAAATTATGATTTATACTATAAGTTAGATGTCCATCCTTTGTTTCCTTAAAAAATATTATAATTTAAAAAGGAATGCAAGAGGATGTAGATATTTAATCTCAAAAATGTTTAATATTTTAAATAGTGATTTTATCTCTTCATCACTCTAGTGAAGTCATGATTTATATTTTGATTCTCTACATGTTCTTGAAAGATTTCATGGATTTTTTTTCTCTATATTAAAACTTATGCATTAGCAATAAAATAAATAAATTTAACAATATTATTAAGTTGAACTGTTATAATTAATATAGATAGAAAGTATATATAATACCTGTAATATATTTATTAGTAATCAAATATACAATTACATTAGTTCTATGAAAAAGTCTTAAAAATTAAACAATTGAAACAATATTACAAAATAAAGAATTTAAAATGTTTTAGAATGAAAGTAAAACTACACTTCTACAAAAATCTAGATTTTCTAGTTTTCGTTTCTTTAAAAGTAATTGTAACTTAAAAAAGAATGTAAGAGCATCTAAACATTTTATCTCCATATTATTTTTATTTCTTATATGGGATTCCATGTATTTTCTTTCTACTAAATTTATGCATTAGCAATAGAAATAAAAAAATAGCAATAATTTCAAGTTGAACAATTTGTAATCAATCTAAATACAGAGTATATAATAATCATAATATATTTATTAATAATTTAAAATACATGATTACATTAATTTTAAAGAGAGAAAATTCTTAAAATTTAAATAATTAAAGCGATACTAATGATTTGTAATGAAAGTAAGCTATGATTTATATAATAAGCTATATGTTTATCCTTTGTTTCATTAGGAAAAATATAAATTAAAAAAAATGAGAGAATATATAAAGATTTGATTTCTAAAAAAAATAGCTTTTTAAAATAGTGATATTATCTCTTTGATTCATTAGAAAAAAATATAATTTAGATTTGATTTCTAAAAAATATAAGTTTTTTGTATTGATATTAGCTATTATTTCTATGACCAGATCTTTCTCAATGGTCTTACATCATTCTAATACATTTTACACCATCGATAATAGAAGTCACCCGATTGGGTTCATAGAGGGAACACAAATTAAAAAAAAGCAATAATTTCAAGTTGAACAATTTGTAATCAATCTAAATAAAGAATAGATATAATAACCATAATATATTTATTAATAATTTAAAATATATGAGAAAATTCTTAAAATTTGAATAATTAAAACAATACTAATGATTTGTAATGAAAGTAAGCTATGATTTATATAATAAGCTATATGCTTATTTGCTTTATTAGGGAAAATATAAATTAAAAAAGGGAGAATAGGGGAGATGACCCAATAGTTGAGCACCCTAACTTCACGCTTTTAATTATCCTACGTGGAAATTTCAAATCACTCCCAATTTTTTACAACAACTTACTTGGCAAGTCCCCTGCTTATAACTAAGGTTTCAGGGTCACATCATAAAATATGATGCCACATTAGCATGCTTTTTGTCAAGGTGTCCAAAAAGGCCCAAAATAAAAGTGAGACCAATACTTGTGCATTCACAACATATTTTATTGAGCGCTGATGTGGAATCACATGATTGGTTGCTTTTTAGATCAAATGAATACATTTTGTCATCAACACTAACAACTTTAAAGTCACAACTATTGGTCCAATATTGATAAAAAATACTGGGCATTATATAAACAACTACTATCACAACTATTGAAACATTATTTGGGTCCTCTCCCCTATATATAGATTTGATTTCTAAAAAAAATAGTTTTTTAAATTAGTGATATTATCTCTTTGATTCGTTAGAAAAGAATATAATTTAGATTTGATTTCTAAAAAATAAGTTTTTTTTATTGATATTAGCTATTATTTCTATGGCCAGATTTGTCTCAATGGTCTTACATCATTCTAACACATTTTGAACCGTTGATAAAAAAGTCAGTTGATTGGGTTCATATAGGGAACCTCTTCAACATAAATATAATAGTTTTTTATTTGTAAAATATAATAATTTTTTTTTGTCCTTTATAATATGAATGTAAAGCATATTTTCTAGTGGAAATGTAGAAATAATATCTATTCTTTGCTTTCTTTGCTTTCTTTCTTGATTATTTTATGTTGGGTTCATGAACAGTTAGATCTTTTTCAATAGTCTTGCATCATGCTAACACATTCTCAACCGTTGATCATTAAGTCAACCAGTAATTTCATATAGGAACGCCTTTGGTGTAATTATTGAATTCCATTTTTTCTAATATATTGAATGAATGTCATTTACTAAAGAAGCTCAAATTACTAAACAATATAAATGTGTCTAGATTTATTCCCAATAGCTTGGGGTATATGTACATTTTCACATACAAGAGTTAGTCAAGCCATTTTAGGCATTTTTACACAAATTTTTATTACTTTGTGATAAAGATTATATTTCTTTTTACAAGGAATTATATGTATATTAATGAAAATATTAGACAGGTTAACATCCAAACTTATAACCTACTTGTGGCTAGTGAGATTTTTCACTAGCTAGTCACTTGTCCTTTTATGATGGAAACTTTCAAATTTTATGAAGTGTACTTAGTGAGATTTTTCACTACCTAATCACTTGTCCTTTTATGATGGAAACTCTAAAATTCTATCAAGAAGTGTACTTCAATTCAACACAACCTAACACACATTCATGTTGACATTGACTACGACACCAAATTCAAAATTTTAGACATGATGTAATTTACTTCTAATGAATTTTAGATATAATATGATTTCAAATATGATTCATGATTTTCAGTTCAAATTATATTTTTATTAATTTAAAATAACGTTATTTCATTGATTTCTATTACATAGATTTTCATTTTAAATATTTTTTTACTACTTTGTGATAAAGATTAGATTTCTTTTTACAAGGAATTATATGCACATTAATGATAATATTAGATAGGTTAATACCCAAACTTATAACCTACTTGTGGCTAGTGAGATTTTGTGCTACCTAATAAGTTGTCCTTTTATGATAGAAACTTTCAAATTTGATCATGAGATTTTTCACTACCTAATCACTTGTCTTTTTATGATGGAACTTTCAAATTCTATCAAGAAGTGTACTTCAATTCAACACATAATTGAAAACTCTCAAATTCTACCAAGAAGTGTACTTCAATTCAACACAACCTCTAATGTACATTTGTTGACATCGACTATAACACCAAGTTCAAAATTTTAGACATGATATAATTTACTTCTAATAAATTTTAAATATATGATATAATTTCAAATACGATTCATGATATTTAGTTCTAATTATTTTTATACTATTTTAAAGTAACCTTATTTCATTGATTTCTATCCTATAAATAATACATTTTAAAACATTTTCTATATAATTCAAAATTTAACTCTAATTTTTTTATCTATCATTTTTTTTTCATTATACTAGACACAGTCACTAGTTTAGAGATCCATATTTAGTAATATGAAGAGAAGACATATAATGTCCATATTAGAGACCCACATAAATCATGAAAAGGGGACATCTAATGTCCACATTTGAATGAAACTCCATGAGTATGGAATGATTTAGTGGGTATGCATGGAAAAGATTGAGCCATGATTGCTTTGATGTGCTACATGGGAACCACCTTAAGTTCATGGGCCTCCAAGAGACATGATGACTTTGCCCCCTATGTTGATATGGTTATCATTGCGCCCTTTCACTATTTTCATATATAATGTACCTTAATCATTCATTTTTTAAAACCTGTTATGTTTTCCGCTCGTTGCATGGATTTTTACCCCCTCATCATGAATGACACGTCATTTGTTTGCTTGATTTTACCCGACTCATTATTCTTTCAAGGCACTATCCATATCTTTATCTTTAAAATTAAATTATTAAGAAGAGCGTTGGAATTATAAGTAATTAATTGTAGTTTTGTTGCCTCGTTAGACTAATCTTGTCCCAATGATAATAATTAATTTATCGCATTTTATCAATCACCATGTTTGTATATTTTTTATTAGTATTAGTATTATTATTATTATTATTTTGGGGTGTTTTCTATGTTTTTTAAATTAAAAACAAGAATGTAAGGAATAAAATAGATGAATTCTAAAGTTTTACTAGAAAGGCATCGTTATATTTAAGGAATAAAATGAATAGATTTTGAGCATCTTACCTCACTAATATATAAGTAATAAATGAAAGGATATGAAAAGGACATTTTTGTAATGTGTGAGTATTATATATATTTTTTTAAAGTTTTTTTTTTAATTTGTGTTTTTAATATTAATGAGTTGCAATTGGAAGTTGTTTATCTTTTTACAAAATTAAAAAAATATAATTGAATTATTATAAATTAAATATATATTAAAACAATCTTACATATTTTTAGTTGGTAGGCTACATATATATTAATAATTGAGTCTGAAAGTTTACCTACTCTTAAATGGTAAATCAGCCACCATTTAATGGTAAAAGCTTCTAAAATATCAAGTAAAAGCCTCCAAAATCTCACATATCATGTAAAAATCAGATAAATATTGATTTGCCAACTGAATGAGAACATTTTGTTTCCATTTGAAGTGTTTTTTGCCAATATGATGACAACTTCCTTTTTCCATTTTTATTGCTTTATATTTTAAATTTACATGCAACTATTTCAAAATCAAATAATACCTAATTTCTTTTAAGGAAAAAATCTATATTTGTTTAAATGGAAAAAATCTAAATTCGTCTAAGTTTATTTCATTCCATTATTTAACACTTATTATTAATTGTTTAATCCAATCACATGCAACTAAGCATCCGTAGTCATTGAACCTCCTTTGAGTGCAAGTGCTAGTTAACAATTTGTTGAAATTTTATAGAAATTTAATAATCTATTTGAAATCTTCCTTTGCATATAATATAATCTTACTCAAAAAAATAAAATAAAAATATTTAAATATAATGAAATAACCATCAAATTTAAATCCTAATTCCCTAACTCCATTACATACATGAATACCAAAATTAATTTTAAAAATGACTAAAATTTAATTTGAATAGTAAACATGTAGATTAAACACTTTTCAAGTTAAAGCGACATCAACTTTTGTAAAATCTATCTCAATTTGAGATAAAACCTTCAAATATATATAAACAAATTTAAATTAATATAAAATAATATGAATTTGACATATAACTCCCTTCGACTTAAAAATTAATTTCTCCTCTTTATCAAAATTACTTTTATTTCTCTCTCCTTAAAAATTAATTTCTCCCTCTAATTGATTTTTATCTTTGTATCTAAAGAAGTCTAAACCTCTCACTTCCAAAGTCAAAATTCTCCTAAAAAAAATTAAATCAAAGCCTAAACCCATCATTTCGAGGTCAAACTTCTCTTGAAAACTCCCTTCAATCTCTTAGTCAATGTGAATTTAATTCAAAGTGCCTAACTTCGTGATATGCTATGCCTACCAACCAAAGACAAAACAAGTGGCAAGTCCCACCCAAGGTTTCCGGTCCTAAACATGTTTGAATTCATTGACCTTATAACGAATTTGGTACGTTAATACCTACTTAGTTAAATCGTTTTTTATCAAATTTAATTTATTAGTCAAGTGGCTCTTCGTTTAGTTGAGAAGTGAGAATGATTTATCAAGATAATTAATACCTTGAAAAAGATGCAGCTTTATTTAAGTGATAAAAAATTATTGTAGAAACTATTAACAAAAAAGTTAATTTATTAAATAATGGTATAAGTCAACTTAATTAATTACTCAAATTTATTCAACCACATGGTTAACCTAAATCTACTCCCTAATTTAGGACTCAAAGTCTGTATAAAAAAGAAAGAAAGCATGCTTTTCTGGTTCAACAAACAAACTATTGAAAAAAAGCATGAATACAACTGAACTAAAATTTGATGGCTGTATGATTACATTTAAACATTGTTACTATATAATATATATTGTTTTATTACACAATATAATTTTAAATAGAATATATTGTATGCTTATAATTATGTTCACATATTTAATATACATAGTTGTTCCCCTTGTACTTGTAAGAAGATCGGTACGTTACTTTACAACTTTTTTTTGAAAATATGAGACGGGGCACTTGGGGATGCCATCTTTTTTTAATATAAATAAAAATTAATAAATTAATAATTTATAGAAAATATCATGACATAAATTTTTTCACCTCTTTAAATTTCACGGAAGACGCCAAAATTTCTGTGAACAGACAAAGACTGGGAAGACGACACTTCAAGTTTCCATGCTCCTAGAGGTGTTTCTAGGATGTCTCCAATTTGGAAGATGCACACCAATTTCCCAGAAGCTTCTCGGGGCAGGCAACATTGCTAGAATATAATATATATTTAGAAATAAACATATTTTAATATTTTAAAAACAATTTTGAATGGTTAACGATTACAAAATTACTTTGACAGGTGAATAAACCGTCAAATTTAGGCCAAAGGTGCAAATTTGCTGGTGACTCATTTTTTTCACAGACAACTCATCCTTCCGGTGCGGGCAAAAGGAATGTTCCAAATAAATGGGCGAGAAGACATTGAATGAACCTGGAATTACTCAAGTTAAATAAAAGAAAAAGAAAAACAAACAAAGACGTGCGAAAACGCCTATGCAAGTGAACAATAATTCTGAATCCACAATCCACAACGCACGGCGATATTTCGTTTGACTGGTACAACTAAATAAAAGAAATTGTTTAGTATTTAACAGGATTGTGCATTCACATCTCTTGCACTGAATGCCAACCTCTTCTTCTCCTCTTCATTCAGCTGCGGGACTCGATCGCGTGTCTCGCCTGAGCTAAACTTGATCGGATCTCCTGCAAAATAGGTCAGTCAGTTCAATGCTTTAAATAGCTATGTAACGTATCACCGATTTTTCTGAAATGCTTCAATGCTATTATGATATTTCGAATTTTGGAATCTTTCTAAACTTGAGGAAATCTACCTTCGGTGATATCTTTTTTATGAAATAGTTAGGCGTAAGTACAGTGATAATCATTTATTTGAAATCAATTTGCATTATTCTCACTTTGTGGACCTTCGTCTCCTCCCTTGATGAGGTAATCAGCTATGACATATTTATCTAGGGCTTTTTACTCTATTTGTTTGCCTTATTTTATTTCTTTGACCGGGACGTTCTTGTTGCAGTGAAGTTTTTCTTGCACAGCTATGGAGATTTTTTTTTTCCGAATTTTATTTGTGCAAATCTTGAAGAAATCTAGCTCTAGTGTTCGCTTTTTAATAAATTTATCATTTG